>JAVDOI010000105.1:100000-122592 GCA_032191485.1 Leptoclinus maculatus | reverse complement strand
TCAACTCTCTGATCGTTAATAAGTTTGAATCATATAAGTATTCGTTAATACGTATAATACGTTTAACTGTAATTACGTTTTAACGTTAATTAACGTTTAACGTTAATACGTTTAACGTTAATACGTTTAAACGTTTAATAACGTTTAACGTTAATACGTTTAACGTAATATTAGTTAACGATTAATACGTTTAACGTTAATAAGTTGAACTTTAATAAGTTGAACAGTTAATAAGTTGAACTTAATAAGTTGAACATTAATAAGTTGAACATTAATAAGTTGAACATTAATAAGTTGAACATTAATAAGTTGAACGATTAATAAGTTGAACATTAATAAGTTGAACGTTAATAAGTTGAACAGTTAATAAGTTGAACGTTAATAAGTTGAACATTAATAAGTTGAACATTAATAAGTTGAACATTAATAAGTTGAACATTAATAAGTTGAACATTAATAAGTTGAACATTAATAAGTTGAACATTAATACGTTGAACATTAATAAGTTGAACATTAATAAGTTGAACATTAATACGTTGAACATTAATAAGTTGAACATTAATAAGTTGAACATTAATACGTTGAACATTAATAAGTTGAACATTAATAAGTTGAACATTAATAAGTTGAACATTAATAAGTTGAACATTAATAAGTTGAACATTAATAAGTTGAACATTAATACGTTGAACATTAATAAGTTGAACATTAATAAGTTGAACATTAATAAGTTGAACATTAATAAGTTGAACATTAATACGTTGAACATTAATAAGTTGAACATTAATAAGTTGAACATTAATAAGTTGAACATTAATAAGTTGAACATTAATAAGTTGAACATTAATACGTTGAACATTAATAAGTTGAACATTAATAAGTTGAACATTACATTGATGCTAAAAACAACATGAAGGATGTTTGAGTTCACTGAACATCTGGAACGTTGATTTAAGACCAAATGCTAACAGACCGATGAAGACTGATGAAGACTGTGAGCATCGTGATTAATAGGTGACCCGTGGCTAAGCCCCGCCCCCTGGTACCACTCTCACAAAGTGTCACCATGGAGACTAGAGAGATGAATCAGAAACAGGAAGATAAAAAGATGTCCGACCTGCTGCATGTTGTGCATGTTCTGCTGCAGCATCTGGATCACTGGAGGATCTTCATCATGTCTCCCTCCTCCTCCTCCTCTCTGCTCCCTCTTCAGAAGCTCCACCTCGTTCCTGTACGCCTCCAACTGCCAACGCAGGGAGTCATTCTCCTCCTTCAGAGACGCCTGGTCACATGATCCTGTGGGAGGAGAGGAGGACAGGAGGAGGAGAGGAGGAGGAGGGGAGGGGAAGAGGAGGAGGAAGTGGAGAGGAGGAGAAGCAGACCGTGTTTTGCAGTGTAAGTTTATATATAGATATATACACATATACACAAATATATATATACACATACACATCTAGATATAGATATATATGTGTGCGTAGGTATATTTATCTATATACATATATTCATAGAAAAAACCTTCTGAGAGATTCTAACTTTCAAAGATTAAGTTCGGAAATGTGCGAAAAAAGATCATAAAGTCATAAATTTATGAAAAAGAAACTCAGATAAATATCGGAGGCGTCTGAATTTTGTTGCTCCTTAACTATTGTACTACGGGAAGGACTGAACGATAAATAAACACGTTTTTAAATGTTCTTTTTGTGTTCTAATATATCAAATAAAAGCAGTGTTAAACGTGGGATTTTTAAACAGGAGTCTGGTCGTACCGTTCTCCTCGGTGCGAAGCCTCTTACAGGGATTCTCGTCTTCGTCTTCGTCGGACATCTCCATCTCCTCCTCCCGTCTGATGCCCATGATCTCCTCACTGTGAGCCGTCCTCAGCTCCTGAGACATCAAACAGGAAGACGTCCTCAGCACCGGGACACGTCCTCATATGGACTCAATGTTGCTAATGAACACGTTAACATGTGTGAAGTTTAACAGCTGCATGGTTCAAACTCCAGGTGAAGAGTCACAGGTGATATGAAGACAAAAACATTTTTTTTTTTAAATGCGTTGCGCATGGCTAGAAAGAAACACTTCGCTAGAAAGAAACACTTCGCTAGAAAGAAACACTTCGCTAGAAAGAAACACTTCGCTAGAAAGAAACATATCGATAGAAAGAAACACTTCGCTAGAAAGAAACACTTCGCTAGAAAGAAACACTTCGCTAGAAAGAAACACTTCGCTAGAAAGAAACATATCGATAGAAAGAAACACTTCGCTAGAAAGAAACACTTCGCTAGAAAGAAACACTTCGCTAGAAAGAAACACTTCGCTAGAAAGAAACACTTCGCTAGAAAGAAACACTTCGCTAGAAAGAAACATATCGATAGAAAGAAACACTTCGCTAGAAAGAAACACTTCGCTAGAAAGAAACACTTCGCTAGAAAGAAACACTTCGCTAGAAAGAAACACTTCGCTAGAAAGAAACACTTCGCTAGAAAGAAACACTTCGCTAGAAAGAAACACTTCGTTAGAAAGAAACACTTCGCTAGAAAAAAATGTGCTGCTAATAGGAAACGCACTGCTTGAAAGAAAAGCACAGAGAGAAACACATTGATAGAAAGAAATGCGTGGCTACAAAGAAACGTGCTGCTAGCTGAAACACTTCAAGTTTAACTGCTGCATGGTTCAAACTCCAGGTGAAGAGTCACAGGTGATATAAATACATTAAAAGACTTCTGTAGCACCGTCTTTATGTTCCGTTCAGGAGACAATGTCCGGTTCTGAAGTGTCTTAAAGCTGCATTCTCTCTACTGTCCATCAGGGGGCGCCTCCTCCGGTTGTATAGAAGTCTATGAGCTGGTGAGGCTTCACGTCTTTCTATTGGTCGTCTCCGGCGATAGGGGACACATGTTGACTTACCACGCTAACCGCTAACGGAGGACGTTCACAACAGGACTGTCTCATCACTGAGTCTTACCTCTTCATTCACACAAAGGTAAATTATAAAGTGTGGTTGACGTTCATCACGCTGGATTAACTTTAAAATGCAGAAATAAAACTAATTCACATTGTTTGTATTATTATTATGAATTAAAATCTAATCACAACACAGAAGATCAAGATCAGTTTAAAGTGAACGCTTTATTTAGAATATTATAGTCTTTAAGTGAAGCTGTTATCTTTGTGCTCTTAAAAACAGAGATGTAACCTCTCAGGTCTCTGCTGTGTGTTTGTGTTTCATTTAATTCAAACACACATAACGATCAGATAATATCACAATATTTCACTTCATTTCTGCATTTTAATATTTCCATATTTGGTCCCAGACTGATGAAGACTAAACACTGAACTCCTCGTCGTCATACTTTTTATCTTCATTTGAATAATTGATCTGAGACTTAAGCCTGGAAATCACTGTTGCCATAGCAACGTCTCACGCACTTTCCAGATCTTCGTCGGGGGGGACGATGAGAGGTCTGTCTGTCCGTCCGTCTGTCCATGTCTGTCCATGTCTGTCCATGTCTGTCCGTCCGTCTGTCCATGTCTGTCTGTCCGTCTGTCCATGTCTGTCCATGTCTGTCCATGTCTGTCCATGTCTGTCTGTCCGTCTGTCCATCTGTCCATGTCTGTCTGTCCGTCTGTCCATGTCTGTCCATGTCTGTCCATGTCTGTCCATGTCTGTCTGTCCGTCTATCCGTCTGTCCATGTCTGTCCATGTCTGTCCATGTCTGTCCATGTCTGTCTGTCCGTCCGTCCATCTGTCCATGTCTGTCCATGTCTGTCCATGTCTGTCTGTCCGTCCGTCTGTCCATGTCTGTCCATGTCTGTCCATGTCTGTCCATGTCTGTCTGTCCGTCCGTCTGTCCATGTCTGTCCATGTCTGTCCATGTCTGTCCATGTCTGTCCATGTCTGTCTGTCCGTCCGTCTGTCCATGTCTGTCCATGTCTGTCTGTCCGTCCGTCCATCTGTCCATGTCTGTCCATGTCTGTCCATGTCTGTCCATGTCTGTCTGTCTGTCCATGTCTGTCTGTCCGTCCGTCTGTCCATGTCTGTCTGTCTGTCTCCTGTGGGGGGAGGGGGAGGGGGGGAGACAACACAAAAAGGTTTACCAACCTCACACTGCTTTCGCCAAATGTCTATGTTCTTGCGCTGAGCTTTTGAGAAATGGTCCCATGCCTTTTGCCTGGTGGCGGCGGTGAAAACGGCGCTGATCTGCTCGACTTTGGGGTGAACAGGAAGGAGGAGGAGGAGGAGGAGGGTCAAGACAAAACAAGCTGTTTATGTAGCGTAGCACTGACTGATGCTAACACAGAGGAGAGACACACTGACCACAGGAAGCCGCTGGACCTCCTCATGTAGACGTCTGTGCTGTTAAAGGAGACGTTCACTCTGACATGAAAACAGTGTCATCATGTTCTCAGGTCGAACTACATGAAGGTTAGAAGGGAGGAGTCAGTGTGTGTGTGTGTATAAAGATCATCTGTAAGGGAAGAAAGGAACGCACTGCTAGAAAGAAACACACTGCTAGAAAGATACGTGCTGCTAGAAAGAAACACACTGCTAGTAAAAAAGCACTGCCAGAGAGAATCACACTGCTAGTAAGAAACGCGATGCTAGAAAAAAACACGCTGCTAGAAAGAAACGCGCTGCTAGTAAGAAACACGCTGCTAGAAAGAAACACGCTGCTAGAAAGAAACGCACTGCTAGAAAGAAACGCGCTGCTAGAAGAAACGCTCTGCTAGAAAGAAACGCACTGCTAGGAAGAAACGCGCTGCTAGAAAGAAACGCGCTGCTAGAAAGAAACGCGCTGCTAGTAAGAAACGCGCTGCTAGGAAAAAAAAAAACCCGCTGCTAGTAAGAAACGCGCTGCTAGTAAGAAACGCGCTGCTAGAAGAAACACGCTGCTAGAAAGAAACACGCTGCTAGAAAGAAACGCGCTGCTAGTAAGAAATGCGCTGCTAGAAAAAACCGCTGCTAGTAAGAAACGCGCTGCTAGTAAGAAACGCGCTGCTAGAAAGAAACGCACTGCTAGGAAGAAACGCGCTGCTAGAAAGAAACGCGCTGCTAGAAAGAAACGCGCTGCTAGTAAGAAACGCGCTGCTAGGAAAAAAAACCCCGCTGCTAGTAAGAAACGCGCTGCTAGTAAGAAACGCGCTGCTAGTAAGAAACACGCTGCTAGAAAGAAACGCGCTGCTAGTAAGAAATGCGCTGCTAGAAAAAAACCCGCTGCTAGTAAGAAACGCGCTGCTAGTAAGAAACGCGCTGCTAGAAAGAAACGCACTGCTAGTAAGAAACACGCTGCTAGAAAGAAACACGCTGCTAGTAAGAAACGCGCTGCTAGTAAGAAACACGCTGCTAGAAAGAAAGGCGCTGCTAGAGAGAAACACAAGGTTAAAAAGGAAAGCGTGGCTAGAAAGAAACGCCGGAAATGTCGTAGTTTGCTCGTTATGTTGGACTGTGAGAAAGCTACAGAGTATGTGAGAAGTAATTCATATCTCATGTTGTGATAGTTTCATGTCAGCTACAGTGAACAAGCTCAATATCCGTTTCCTGTTAATGACTACTGTCCATCAGGGGGCGACTCCTCTGGTTCTATAGAAGTCTATGAGAAAATGACTCTACTTCTCTCTTGATTTATTACCTCAGTAAACATTGTAAACATGAGTTTATGGTCTCAATCTCTAGTTTCAAGTCTTCTTCAATACAGCATGATGTTCATTTAGTACATTATGGTCCATTTAGAGTCAAATAGACCTCAGTCCAGATATGGTCACTTTAGTACAGGACTAAACTACAGGAAGTGCTACTGTGATGACGATAGAACTGGTTACTGTAGACCAGATGGTTCTCTGAGTCCTGCAGAGTCTTCACTGAGCACATGATGACAGAATGTAGAGTAAAGTCTCAAACATTTAATGTAAAATCACTTTTATCTGTAGGATACAAATCAAACTTTATTATTAAAATGTCTGACTCGTCTTTGACAAACATGGACTATGATGGTCTGTGATCGGGCTGCCGGTCCAGAGGGTTTAGGAGAGCAACACAATACTAGTGCAGATGAACAGTGTAAATAACAAACAACAATCATGTGTGAATGTGGGATGAGCAGCTCTCTCTCCGTACTTACATCACCTGCTGCTTCACTTCCTGAACGACTGACCAAGGCAACATTTACCCAGAACGGAGGCGGATCTTTGGACTCGTACTGAAGAGGAGGTAGTGATGTAATCGATTTATTTGCTACAAGAATCAAAGTGAATCGAAGCCAAACGTTCTGAGGTTAAATGTTGCCTTTCAAAGTGTTTCTCAGAAATACTCACCACTGAGGGTTCTGAACCAACAGCCACCTTAAATCTGCATGAAGTGATATTTCATCATCATCATCATCAGACTCTTCGTTTAGCTGACTCCTTCGGTTCCAGTTCACATGATCTGAAGACCTTACTGACATTTAAACTGTTGACGTCACTAAAGGAGCTCCACTACGTCTGTAACGCGTTTTGAATATATTCTTTAAGCAGTCCTGTGTTGAAAGAAATCATCTGTGAACAATCAAACTAGTTTTATAGCTTTAATTGAGTTATTTCATGCTTTATGATTCCATTTCTTGGTTTTACTTTCATTTCTTTTTCTTTTTTTTTCCTTGAAAAGCATTAAAAAATGTTGAGAAAGATGCAATACAATTATAGTTTATGTCTAATGTCATATAAAAGTAAATCTTAACCATTTATCAGCTAAGGAAACGAATAGCAGTACTCAGATTAAATAGTATTACCACAGTAGTGTAGAAAGCCCTGCAATACAAACTTTACTCAAGTAGTACAAAGGTATTGTCATCAAAATATATTTAAAGTACCAAAAGTAACTAATTATGCGGAACAATATATATTATATTATTGTAAAAAGTACAATATGTACCTCTGAGATGTAGTATTTAGGTGTTCTGTGGCTTTTCTAAGAATTACAGATTTAATTCTAATAAATTCTGCATTACTGTGTACGTTGCATTTTACTGCTGAGGGTGTTTTAAACTTTTTTATATACTTTTGGGATTAAAGGGGGATGAGTACAGTATAAAGTACAATATGTACCTCTGAGATGTAGTACAGTATAAAGTACAATATGTACCTCTGAGATGTAGTACAGTATAAAGTACAATATGTATGTATGTATGTAGTGGACGTATAAAGTACAATATGTATGTATGTATGTAGTGGACGTATAAAGTACAATATGTATGTATGTATGTATGTAGTGGACGTATAAAGTACAATATGTATGTATGTATGTATGTAGTGGACGTATAAAGTACAATATGTATGTATGTATGTATGTCGTGGACGTATAAAGTACAATATGTATGTATGTATGTATGTAGTGGACGTATAAAGTACAATATGTATGTATGTATGTATGTAGTGGACGTATAAAGTACAATATGTATGTATGTATGTATGTAGTGGACGTATAAAGTACAATATGTATGTATGTATGTATGTAGTGGACGTATAAAGTACAATATGTATGTATGTATGTAGTGGACGTATAAAGTACAATATGTATGTATGTATGTATGTAGTGGACGTATAAAGTACAATATGTATGTATGTATGTAGTGGACGTATAAAGTACAATATGTATGTATGTATGTAGTGGACGTATAAAGTACAATATGTATGTATGTATGTAGTGGACGTATAAAGTACAATATGTATGTATGTATGTAGTGGACGTATAAAGTACAATATGTATGTATGTATGTAGTGGACGTATAAAGTAGCATAAACAGGAAACGTGAGTAAATGTACTGAGTTACTCCCCATCAGAGCTGGAGGAGACCAAAGCTGAGCTCAGAGACGTTGCTGAGGGAGAGAATGTCGTCCTGCAGCTTTAAGACGAGGGGACAGTGACGAGTGTCTCTCTCTGACTCTCAAACCTCGTGGACGACCTCGTGTCCGCCGCACAGCGGGCCCAGGGTAATGGATGGGGGAGGGTTGTCATGGAGACGGGGCTGCAGTAAATGACTCGCATCGAAGGGAAGCTTCAGAATCTGACTCACTGTGTGGTGATGGCTGTTTGTTTATCAATAACATACATATAGATATTAGATCATATCCACAACAGTGGATCATTGATTCAGGTCTAGGATGGTAAAACTGATCCTGGTCCAACCCTCGTTGTGTATTACTGGATTAATGAAGAGGTGAAACATCTTTATTTACAGTTTAACATCTAGGTGACCTATGACCTTTTAATATCATAACCTTTATTAGACTTTATCCTGATGCTGTATTAATATTATACTTACTACTACATCTCCATCTACTGAATACATGTTTATATGTCAGGATTAACATTTGTTATATGTATTGAAGTTATTACTGCACACATCTCTGTGACGGCGTATAACAGCTAAATCTGACTAAAATCTCTTTATATAATATAATCAGAAAACTATATATATATATATAAATAGAAATGCTTTAATCTTCTAAACGTTTTGACGTCCTGCCGGCTTCGTCTGCCGCTCCGAGGGATAGCGGTGCTCTCTCTCGGATTCGGAGGAGAGAGAGAGAGAAGGGACATTACGCTCCTATTGGTGTCTGGCCGCCTCAGAACTTGGACTTTGTTTGTTTCCTGTTTTTCCCCGACTGAGAGAATTAAAGAATCCTGGTTTGAGAAAGAACTCTGCTGTCCTGTATCTGCATTTGGGTCCGTGTACACACCACCTCATAACATTAATTGACTTTGTATCTAATTCTATTCTTATTTCTATCAACATATTGTTGTAAGATCAGTTTCATTGCCAATGACTTTAGTCTCCTGTGGTTTAGAGCTGGGGGTCATTTAAGGTTTATTGGTTTCCATTTTAATTCTGCAAACTATTCCAGTCCTGTCAGACTGTGTTGAGGGCTGAGATAACGTCTGTGTCACTGCATATTGATTTTGATATTCATTGCTTTTTGTTCTTCTATTTTGAAATGTTTATATTAATTTCTTCTTTATGAGGTGAAAAACACAATAAATTGAGATGAAGATTTATTCCACCTTCTTCTAACTATCCAGCTGTGAGAAACCTTTTGAACCATGAAGTCATGAGTGGAACTTACCTCCCAGAGAAGGCCGATGGACTGTGTTTAGAATAATAAAGGGTCCTTACACTGGTTGAGGATGGCCAGCAGGGCGTTCTTGAAGATCTCTTTAGCGCGCTCCATCTCCTCCTCGTGCTGAGCCTTCTCACTCATCAGCCGCCGGACGTGGCTGTTGGCCGACTGGATCATGGAGTAGAAGTGATTGGCGGTCCGGCGGTTGACTTCGCCGCGGTCGATCCAGGTGAACAGCACCGCCGTCGCCTCGCAGAATTTATGGTCATCTGAAGACAACAGAAAGAAAATATGAAATATCAGTTTTTACTGTTTAAACTACAACCAACTATAACCTCAAACTACAACCAACTATAACCTCAAACTACAACCACCTACTAACTAACTACAACCAACTACAACCTCAAACTACAACCACCTACTAACCAACTACAACCAACTATAACCTCAAACTACAACCAACTATAACCTCAAACTACAACCTCAAACTACAACCTCAAACTACTAACCACCTACTAACCAACTACAACCTCAAACTACAACCACCTACTAACCAACTACAACCACAAACTACAACCTCAAACTACAACCAACTATAATCTCAAACTACATCCCACTATAACCTCAAACTACAACCACCTACTAACCAACTACCACCACAAACTACAACTAACTTGAGTGTTTTGCCAGCGTTGTAGTGGTACTTTTACTCCAGTAAAGAGTCTGAATACTTCTTCCTGTATCATGCACCATCACAGCCGACTGAAGAGCCGGATGAGGAAGTCATTTCATGGTACCTTTAACATTCAGTCGGGCTAAACAAACAACATAGCAGCGCGTGAGGACTGAAACTCTTCTCTCGGGGCGTTCGCCGTTCACGCCTCTGTGAACCACGACTCAGCCGCTGAGCACAAACAGCATTTTTGATCCTCAACTTTTCAACCAAAACCACCAGCTGCATTCGTCCTCGTCATGAAGTCTCGGCGGTCCTCCGTCGAGAGCCTTCTCCCCTATTTCAATAACAATCGAAGCGCCGAACAGAGTGAATTAGAGGGCGTTTAATGAGCTCAATACCAGCAGCATCACAACCTGTAAGAAGACACTTTACCCGCTCAGATAAAACCCCGTTCACACTCAGCAGCAGATTACAGTCACATTACAGCGAGCACAATGAAGCACGCCTCAACAGGAACAATGAGAATGCGTTTCTACTGCTGTGTGAGGGGAAGAATGGATCCATAAGAAGGTTACTGAGAGAGAATTAGAGGACGGAGGGAAACACAGGTTCAGTACATTCAGAGGCTCAAGTTTGATTCTTGTGAGCATCAGTTTGTTTTACAGACTCAACCTTCAGCTGAAGCAGAAACATGTAAAACTGTCTGATCTATTTGAGAGATTTCATTCTCTGTGTTGGAGATGAAGTGTTGCCCGGCAACAGGTTACTAACATGAAACACCACAGACATACTGATGACGTCTGCTTTTCATCCTGTTGATGCTCAATGATGAACGAGTGGAAAGATAATCTGACATTACTACTGTATTACTACTGTATTACTACTGTATTTCTACTGTATTACTACTGTATTTCTACTGTATTTCTACTGTATTACTACTGTATTTCTACTGTATTTCTACTGTATTTCTACTGTATTTCTACTGTATTTCTACTGTATTACTACTGTATTACTACTGTATTTCTACTGTATTTCTACTGTATTACTACTGTATTACTACTGTATTTCTACTGTATTACTACTGTATTACTACTGTATTTCTACTGTATTTCTACTGTATTTCTACTGTATTACTACTGTATTACTACTGTATTACTACTGTATTTCTACTGTATTACTACTGTATTACTACTGTATTTCTACTGTATTTCTACTGTATTTCTACTGTATTACTACTGTATTACTACTGTATTTCTACTGTATTTCTACTGTATTACTACTGTATTACTACTGTATTTCTACTGTATTACTACTGTATTTCTACTGTATTTCTACTGTATTTCTACTGTATTACTACTGTATTTCTACTGTATTACTACTGTATTACTACTGTATTACTACTGTATTTCTACTGTATTACTACTGTATTACTACTGTATTTCTACTGTATTTCTACTGTATTTCTACTGTATTTCTACTGTATTTCTACTGTATTACTACTGTATTACTACTGTATTTCTACTGTATTTCTACTGTATTACTACTGTATTACTACTGTATTACTACTGTATTTCTACTGTATTACTACTGTATTTCTACTGTATTTCTACTGTATTACTACTGTATTACTACTGTATTTCTACTGTATTACTACTGTATTACTACTGTATTTCTACTGTATTTCTACTGTATTTCTACTGTATTACTACTGTATTACTACTGTATTACTACTGTATTTCTACTGTATTACTACTGTATTACTACTGTATTTCTACTGTATTTCTACTGTATTTCTACTGTATTACTACTGTATTACTACTGTATTTCTACTGTATTTCTACTGTATTACTACTGTATTACTACTGTATTTCTACTGTATTACTACTGTATTTCTACTGTATTTCTACTGTATTTCTACTGTATTACTACTGTATTTCTACTGTATTACTACTGTATTACTACTGTATTACTACTGTATTTCTACTGTATTTCTACTGTATTTCTACTGTATTTCTACTGTATTTCTACTGTATTACTACTGTATTACTACTGTATTTCTACTGTATTACTACTGTATTTCTACTGTATTTCTACTGTATTTCTACTGTATTACTACTGTATTTCTACTGTATTACTACTGTATTACTACTGTATTTCTACTGTATTTCTACTGTATTACTACTGTATTACTACTGTATTTCTACTGTATTACTACTGTATTACTACTGTATTTCTACTGTATTTCTACTGTATTTCTACTGTATTTCTACTGTATTTCTACTGTATTACTACTGTATTTCTACTGTATTTCTACTGTATTTCTACTGTATTACTACTGTATTTCTACTGTATTTCTACTGTATTACTACTGTATTTCTACTGTATTTCTACTGTATTTCTACTGTATTACTACTGTATTTCTACTGTATTTCTACTGTATTACTACTGTATTTCTACTGTATTACTACTGTATTACTACTGTATTTCTACTGTATTTCTACTGTATTTCTACTGTATTTCTACTGTATTACTACTGTATTTCTACTGTATTTCTACTGTATTACTACTGTATTTCTACTGTATTTCTACTGTATTTCTACTGTATTTCTACTGTATTACTACTGTATTTCTACTGTATTTCTACTGTATTACTACTGTATTTCTACTGTATTTCTACTGTATTACTACTGTATTTCTACTGTATTACTACTGTATTTCTACTGTATTACTACTGTATTTCTACTGTATTTCTACTGTATTTCCATGGTGGTTAATGGTATGTGTATAATTAGGGCCCGAGCTCCGACGTAGTCGGTACGAGGACCTATTGTATTTGTAATGTTTATTATTATTATTATGCTACAAGTTTAAACGCAAAAAAGAGGAGCTTGGGATACTGGAAAAGTTGTGAAATTGTGCACGCAAGCCAGAATTTTTGAAAATTGCATTCTGATTGGGGTGTCTAGCCGCGGTATGAAATATTGGCTCGCTAGCGCCCCCTATTGAGTAGCCCCAACACCAGGTTTCACCTAGCTGTATGAAATTTGGTAGGTATGTGGAACTTGATGGGACGTACAAAAAATCCTCTTGGAACTTTTCACTAAACCAAACAGGAAGTCGGCCATTTTGAATTTTATGACGTTTTTGGACCGTTTCAAGGCGTCATACTGTAATGAACTCCTCCTAGAGATTTAACCCGATCAACTGCAGATTTGGTCAGTATGCTCTTGAGACCTTGGCAGTGAAATGTTACTCAAAGATCAAAAAGTTATCGAACGATGTATCTGTGGCGTGGCGTCAAAAAAACACCATTCGCCGCGAAACAGGAAGTAGTTGTAACTTGGCTGTGCATTGTCTAATCTGCTCAAAATTTCTCATATGTCATAACACCCTGACCCGGAACACATCTATATGAGAATTTAGAATCATAGTAAGAGCGCCACCTAGTGGCAACCGGAAGTTGTAAGTTCTGTGCTTTGACATCCTGCTCCACACAGATGAATCAGATCCCTCTGAAGTTTTGTCAGAAAAGCCTTAAGACCTTGATAATGCTTTATTGAGAAGATTGTAAGAAGTTGTCGAAGGGCGGCGACGTGGCGGCTCGGCGAATTTTGATCCTTCGCCATGAACGAATAAATTCATGTAACTCGACTCCACATCATCAGATCTTTACCATATTTCACTTGTTTGATTAGACTCCAGTCTTGAAGACATCCGCAGGTCAATTTTTAATCATAGTCATAGCGCCACCTACTGGTAACAGTAAGTTAAAGTCTTTATACTTTGGCTTGTTTCTCTTAGCAGGTAAATCAGATCAACATCAAATTAGTTCCACACAAATGTAAGAAGTTCATAATGCCAGTTCATGAAGCTTTTGATGTTTCGTCGAACGCCGTTGCCGTGGCGACGCAGTCTTCGCCGTGAAAAACGAAGGCAATTTTGAGAGGCTAAAAATGCTCGAAACATAATCAAACTTGGCATTCACATTCAAAGCCCAAAATGTAGTTACAAAATATGGTTTTAATGCTTCAGAGTGGCAAATTGGCTTAATAGCGCCCCCTACAAAATTTCAAAGAAGCAGCCCTCGCAGTATGTTTGACCTAGATGTATAAAATTTGGTAGGCACATGTATCACATGTGGACTTAAAATAAAGTCTCTTGGGACCATGCTCTAAACCCAACCGGAAGTCAGCCATTTTGAATTTTTTATGAATTTCTAGTGTCGTTTTTGTCATTTCCAGGCGCTGTATTTTAACGAACTCCTCCTAGGGAATTAATCGGATCAACTTCGAATTTGGTCAGAACAATCTAAAGACCTTTGTGATGAAAAGTTACTCAAAGCTTGTTGTTTCGTGAAAAGCCGTCGCCGTGGCGACGCATTCTTCGCCATGAAACATTAAGGTGTTTTTGAGGGGCTAAAAATGCTCATAACATAACCAAACTTGTCACACACATTTAAAATCCTGAATGTAGTTATCTGATGTGATTTTAATGCTTCAGAGTGGCAAATCGGCTCAATAGCGCCCCCTACAATATTTCGACGGTACAGCCCTCGCAGTACGTTTCACCTAGATGTATCAAATTTGGTAAGCAGATGTATCACATGTGGACTTAAAAGAAAGTCTCTTGGGACCATGCTCTAAACCCAGCCGGAAGTCAGCCATTTTTAATTTTGTATGAATTTCCTGTTTTTTTGGCAATTTCCAGGTGCTTTACTTTAACGAACTCCTCCTAGGGAATTAATCAGATCAACTTAGAATTTGGTCAGAACAATCTAAAGACCTTAGTGATTAAAAGTTACTAACAGCTTTAGGTTTCATCGAACGACGTGGATATGGTGTGGCAGTCATTTTAGATGGTTCACCATCATCCATCAAGCTGTTGTAACTCGACTGCACTTTGTCAAAACTGTCCCCAACTTGACATGCTTGTTGACTGTCATGACTTTAGGACTTCTGCATGCCAATATTAACTCATAGTCATAGCGTCACCTACTGATAAGCAAGGACGTAAGCAGGATTCTATAATTACAGCGGCCCAAACACTGAACTTATTAAAAAAGGTTTGTGGGCACACCATGAGAAAAATACTTCTCTGATCTAAATACGTGCAAACTAAGATGCTTGGAGAGCAAAAGTTAGATAACAGTGGATTCTCAAACCATGTCAGTGGGCATTAGTATAAATGATCTGTCCAGAGCTTCTACATGATAATCAGGTTAAATGTTACAATGAATGCTTCACACTACAGTCTAAAGTTACAGAAGAGCTTACAATGAAAACAGTGTTAGATTAAAGTGTTCAAGTAAAAGCAAATGACACTACTGTTCTGTTAACTTTCATGTAAGTCCAAATACAATCAGCAGGACACTGCAGGGAGTTGAACCCCATCCCAGTAAACCGACAGTCTGTTATGTTACAAACACTGAAGCGCATTCACGCACATTCATTTCTTAATGATCTTAACAGGCTTACATTCATGATTGTATCGGTGGTACACTCAAAACATTTGAGACTTGAGACCTGGCAACGTGATCTTGCTACGCTGCTGGTCGACGCGGGAAACATCATCCAACTCGTGCACGCAGTGCAGTGTGCGACGGTCACAGAGACGCATGGCCGCGTCAACCAGAGTCCTGCCAGTACCCTCGACGTGCGTGAAGTTGCGAGGGCCCGCCAATGCTGCTTGCAGCTTTAATTATTATTACTACTTTAATGACAAACATTGAAGAATTTGATCTGATTTATATTTGTTGTGAATCTTCTCCAATATGAACAATAAATGTTCAAAATGAGTTGAAAATGAAACTTAAATTTAAACCACTGGAACATTTAGTTTCCTGGAACAGGTCCGTTTGTTACATTATGAGAAATGTGAACGAGATAAATCTGTGAATGTGAAAAACAGCTTTCTACTGTAAAACTGGACTACTTTCAGTCATGGAGATAAGAATCAGCTACAGCAGGAAACATGGAGGAGGAGGAGGAGGAGGAGGAGGAAGAGGAGGAGGAGGAGGAGGAGGAGTGACCTTCACACTCCTCCACAACAACATCCACACCATAGAACTGTCCTTGTGCAGAGAAAGAAGGAACTCGGTGTGTTAATTAATATATACATAATTAATAATAATATATATCTATTCCTCTCTCTCTCTCTCTCTCTCTCTCTCTGTCTCTGTCTCTCTCTCTCTCTCTCTCTCTGTCTCTCTCTCTCTCTCTCTCTCTGTCTCTGTCTCTCTCTCTCTCTCTCTCTCTCTCTGTCTCTCTCTCTCTCTCTCTCTCTCTCTATATATATATATGTATATATATATATATATATATAGACAAAGGTTGAACATAAATCATTTCCATCATGGCGACTGTGGCTAAGTGGAGAGCAGGGCCGTCCTTCGATCGGCGGTTCAATCCCCGGCTCCGGCTCCTCTAGCTGAGCCTACGGTGTGTGAATGTGATAGAATCTGAATTGTAAGTCGCTTTGGATAAAAGCGTCTAATGACTGTAACGTGATCATGGTACCCATGACTACGGCTGCAGGTGTTTTCATCCACTGCTCTTCACTAACAGATGTTCTAAATAAACTCTGTTCAATGGTTCAACTAAAGAGACAAAGATGAATCAGAAGAGAAGAAATCAGCAGGATGCTTAGATTTTAACAGGAACAACTTCCTGTTTCTGTGTCAAGAGTTTCACAATAAAAGCATCTCAGAACAAACTGGAGTTAACTTTATCAAAGCTCTTCTTCAGACTTCACAGTAGAAGTTATTGTAGAGTCTAAACTAATAACAGTTTAAACCTCTGCAGTCAATTGTTACTGATCAATAATCAAACTGATTCTACATCCAGGTCTCCAGGATTCTGTGCTCGTCTCTTTTAGAATACGTCTCAACATACTGTGTATTGATCCTTCATTGGTTTAATCAGTGTGTTCTCACCTTTCAGTCCCTCTGCTAACGTGGCCGCCTCGTGCTCAGAGAAGTGCACTATGGGAGGAGGAGACGGCGGTCTCAGCCGGTCCTCGTGGACCTTGCGGCGGTGTCGCTCCTCTCGGGCCAGCAGGCGCTGCTGACACTCCCACTCGTACAGGTCGTCTCTGGCCTGAGCGAAGTCCACGTGGATCCTCCCCGAGTCCTTCTTATCGGTGCTGGAGCCGATTCGCATCCGGTACCCTGAGAGGAGACGGAGAGCCAGGAGCGTGAGACGAGAAGTCCCTCCTCTTCCTCACAGGAAGTCACGTTAATAGGTGATCAGAGAACAGATTCACCTGAGCTGTAGGAAACATTGAGACCTGCTGCAGGTCTGTTCAGTTTATATGTTAGAATCATAGACGGTCTACAAGAAGAGGACGTAGTCCTCATGATGTCTCTCGTTGGTTTGTGGACGTTTTGAAGCCTCGAGTTTGGCGATTTTGACGTTGCCATGTCCCCCTTCAAGCATACCCTGCTTAATCACAGCTATACCTACGAAAATAATGCGCTGTAATGCGTAAATATCCCACAAAATTATTTCATACGTTATCCACCTAAACCTAAAAGTAGTTTAGTTGTCTAAACCTAACTAAGTAGTTTAGTTGTCTAAACCTAACTAAGTAGTTTAGTTGTCTAAACCTAACTAAGTAGTTTAGTTGTCTAAACCTAACTAAGTAGTGTTGTTGTCTAAACCTAACTAAGTAGTGTTGTTGTCTAAACCTAACTAAGTAGTGTTGTTGTCTAAACCTAACTAAGTAGTGTTGTTGTCTAAACCTAACTAAGTAGTGTTGTTGTCTAAACCTAACTCAGTAGTGTTGTTGTCTAAACCTAACTAAGTAGTGTTGTTGTCTAAACCTAACTAAGTAGTGTTGTTGTCTAAACCTAACTCAGTAGTGTTGTTGTCTAAACCTAACTCAGTAGTGTTGTTGTCTAAACCTAACTAAGTAGTGTTGTTGTCTAAACCTAACTAAGTAGTGTTGTTGTCTAAACCTAACTAAGTAGTTTAGTTGTCTAAACCTAACTCAGTAGTGTTGTTGTCTAAACCTAACTCAGTAGTGTTGTTGTCTAAACCTAACTAAGTAGTGTTGTTGTCTAAACCTAACTAAGTAGTGTTGTTGTCTAAACCTAACTCAGTAGTGTTGTTGTCTAAACCTAACTAAGTAGTGTTGTTGTCTAAACCTAACTAAGTAGTTTAGTTGTCTAAACCTAACTCAGTAGTGTTGTTGTCTAAACCTAACTAAGTAGTGTTGTTGTCTAAACCTAACTCAGTAGTGTTGTTGTCTAAACCTAACTCAGTAGTGTTGTTGTCTAAACCTAACTAAGTAGTGTTGTTGTCTAAACCTAACTAAGTAGTTTAGTTGTCTAAACCTAACTCAGTAGTGTTGTTGTCTAAACCTAACTAAGTAGTGTTGTTGTCTAAACCTAACTAAGTAGTTTAGTTGTCTAAACCTAACTCAGTAGTGTTGTTGTCTAAACCTAACTAAGTAGTTTAGTTGTCTAAACCTAACTCAGTAGTGTTGTTGTCTAAACCTAACTCAGTAGTGTTGTTGTCTAAACCTAACTAAGTAGTTTAGTTGTCTAAACCTAACTCAGTAGTGTTGTTGTCTAAACCTAACTAAGTAGTTTAGTTGTCTAAACCTAACTCAGTAGTGTTGTTGTCTAAACCTAACTCAGTAGTGTTGTTGTCTAAACCTAACTAAGTAGTTTAGTTGTCTAAACCTAACTCAGTAGTGTTGTTGTCTAAACCTAACTAAGTAGTTGTGTTGTCTAAACCTAACTAAGTAGTTTAGTTGTCTGAACCTAACTAAGTAGTTTTGTTGTCTAAACCTAACTAAGTAGTGTTGTTGTCTAAACCTAACTCAGTAGTTTAGTTGTCTGAACCTAACTAAGTAGTTTTGTTGTCTAAACCTAACTAAGTAGTGTTGTTGTCTAAACCTAACTCAGTAGTTTAGTTGTCTGAACCTAACTAAGTAGTTGTGTTGTCTAAACCTAACTAAGTAGTTTTGTTGTCTAAACCTAACTAAGTAGTTGTGTTGTCTAAACCTAACTCAGTAGTTGTGTTGTCTAAACCTAACTAAGTAGTTGTGTTGTCTAAACCTAACTAAGTAGTTTTGTTGTCTAAACCTAACTAAGTAGTTGTGTTGTCTAAACCTAACTCAGTAGTTGTGTTGTCTAAACCTAACTCAGTAGTTTTGTTGTCTAAACCTAACTCAGTAGTTTTGTTGTCTAAACCTAACTAAGTAGTTTTGTTGTCTAAACCTAACTCAGTAGTTTTGTTGTCTAAACCTAACTCAGTAGTTTTGTTGTCTAAACCTAATTAAGTAGTTTTGTTGTCTAAACCTAATTAAGTAGTTTTGTTGTCTAAACCTAACTAAGTAGTTTAGTTGTGTAAACCTAACTAAGTAGTAGGGAACAGTTTAGGGGTTCAGTGTCTTGCTCAGGGACACTTCGGCATACGACATGTAGCAGCCAACCTTGCGGTTACCGGACAACCCTCTGAGCCACGGCCGCCCCCGCCACGGCCTAACTGAGTAGTTTCCTGTGAAGACTGAAGTTAATTTTGAAAAGACTGTATTCATGTAACGAGCAGAAATTGAAATTTTTGTACAGTATCATATGAACTGTTGAAGGAAGATACGTCTTTTCTCTGATGTGGAATCAATAAAGTTCTCATCTGAACTGTGCTGGAACACATAACAAATGATAGACGTGTGTGTGTGTGTGTGTGTGTGTGTGCGCTCTCACCTGACAGGTACAGAGCCTTGTCCACCATGAACTCCTCACAGAAGCGGATGTGACAGAAGTTCTTCTTGCTCTTGCGGATGGCGATGATTTCTCCACACGGGTCGAACACTTCTCTGACGATCTCCTCCGTGGCGTTCTCCGGCAGACCGCCAACAAACACCGTCTTACAGCCGGGGGGGCACTCCCGAGTGGATGGAGGGGGCAGGTCTGAGGACAGCATCGTCATCATCATCATCATCATCGTCACTAAAATACATCTCATCTGGATAAAATGTGTCTCTAAATGTTCTTTAATTATCTGATCCAAGTCCTTTAATATTAATATGATTGATTCTCTATAGATACAAAGTCTGACCGGATACTTGTTTTTACATCTACTTATTAATGATTAAACATGAATTTGACACATTAGAATACCTGCAGACGGCGTGTTCGTCATGAGCTCTAAATACTGAAAGTTATGATTCATAATTGTGTTCATCAATTTAACTTATTAGTAAAGAAACGATTAGATCAGCTTTATGTTGGCTGATGTTGGATCAGCCTGATTGATCATCCACTATAATATTAATACTTATAAGTATTAGTATAATAATAACAAGACTGATATTATAGGAATGACAATACAAATATTAATAATATTAAAAACAATTATAATTATAATAATAATAATATACAACTAATACTTTTTCTACTACTACTACTAATAATAATACTGGTCATAATAATAATTATTATGAATTATAATAACTATTTATTATTATTATAGTTATAATTATTACTATTAATAATAATAATAATAATAATACTGGTCTTAATTATTATTAGAATGTAAATACATAAGAATGATATGTATTACATATATACATAAATAACAGGACATATAGAGGTCCAGGTCTGCTGGTCTGCTGGTCTCACTGTGGTTCTGAGGGAACAGGGTGCAGCTCTTGCTGTGGATGATCTCCTTGACGACCGGCATGTCGGGTGGGACGGGCGGGGGGGGCACCAGGCTGATACCCATCAGGGGGTTCATGGGAGAGATGAGACCCAGACCAGGGTCGAACCTCTGGAGACACAGAGAGTCTGCAGGACGGAGACAAAAATGAACGGAGACACAGACAGACAGACACAGACAGACAGAGACAGACAGACAGACACAGACAGACGGAGACACAGACAGACAGAGACAGACAGACAGACACAGACAGACGGAGACACAGACAGACACAGACAGACGGAGACAGACACAGACAGACGGAGACACAGACAGACACAGACAGACGGAGACAGACACAGACAGACGGAGACACAGACAGACACAGACAGACACAGACAGACACAGACAGACATACAGACAGACAGAGACACAGACAGACACAGACAGGCACAGACAGACAGAGACAGACACCGACAGACGGAGACACAGACAGACAGAGGCACAGACAGACAGAGACAGACACCGACAGACGGAGACACAGACAGACGGAGACACAGACAGACAGAGGCACAGACAGACAGAGACAGACACCGACAGACGGAGACACAGACATACAGAGACACAGACAGACACAGACACAGACGGAGACACAGACAGACACAGACAGACAGAGACACAGACACAGACACAGACACAGACACAGACACAGACAGACAGAGACACAGACAGACAGGGACAGAGACAGACAGAGACACAGACAGACAGAGACAGACACCAACAGACGGAGACACAGACAGACAGAGACACAGACAGACACAGACACAGACGGAGACACAGACAGACACAGACACAGACACAGACACAGACACAGACACAGACACAGACAGACAGAGACACAGACAGACAGGGACAGAGACAGACAGAGACACAGACAGAGTCCATCAGTTCACAAAGAATGGAATGCAGCCGCTGTGTCTGCTCATTGTACTTCTACTTCATCACAAAGTACTCACATGGTTTCATTTGAACAACTGTTTCATTTACTGTCTAAATGTACTTTTACTGTCTAGAGCTGAAAATACTATAGTACTTTTAATGCACAACATGTATTTGTACTGCACTAAATGTACTTCTACTGTCCAACATGTACTTTTACTGCACTTCTACTGAATGTAGCTTAATACTTGTGTACTAATACTGGTGATACTTTACTGTTTTGTGTAGTATTTCTGCATTGCTG
This sequence comes from Leptoclinus maculatus, assembly GCA_032191485.1. Taxonomy (NCBI): domain Eukaryota; kingdom Metazoa; phylum Chordata; class Actinopteri; order Perciformes; family Stichaeidae; genus Leptoclinus; species Leptoclinus maculatus. The sequence goes on along the minus strand of JAVDOI010000105.1, from coordinate 100,931 downwards.
TAATGGTACTTTTACTCCTGAGTTCTTGCTGTGTGAACTTAATTAATGTTTCATATTGTAAACAGTCGTTTGTCTCCTGATATTCATCATCATTGGTTGTTTCTTTACAGTTCTCACATAAACCTCACGAGGACTTTGTGCTCTGAAACTACAGCAAAGACACAAAGACGAAGACTCTGTGTCTCATGTATCAAACACAGAAAAACAACAACCTGTGTTATCTGGAGAGACGAAGACAGAACACCTGGACGACCTGCAGCTTCCTGGTGTTAAACTCAGACTAAACGGGAGTTAATCTCCTTTAAATCAGTGATGTAATGACGTAGTTTCTCTAGAAGGCATTGCTCTTCATCCAGCAGCACCGTAAAGAATCTCAGTTACCTTTGATCAGGATTTGTCTTTTAACTCGCAGAAAAAACACATTTCAAGGACTGCCTTCTTTCACCTACGTAACATTCTTTTTAAATCAGGGTTAGGGTCCATCCTGATATACATCTAGCGATGCAGAAAGATGAGTTCATGCTTTTGTTACTTCTAGACTAGATTACTGTAGTTCCTTATGATCAGGTTTTACCTGTTAAAGGGTTTTTCTTGACAGAGGATGTCGTATGTGTACAGGTTGTAAAGAACTCTGAGGGAAATTTACAAAATAAATTGAATGACATTGAACAACTAAAATAAGAATATGATAAAGAAACTATTCACATAATATTTCATGTGATGTGAGAGAGATGAATGCATGAAGCAGTATCTCAATAACTCCTTTTATATTCTCATGTTGGAGATAAAGAAGCTTCTAGAAAAACACGATAATCTCCCATAAATCTCAGGTCTGAGGAAAACTCATTAAGCGTCGTGTACGATAACCCGACAGGTAGATTACACATCGGCCTGCAGCACATTCATCTTCATCTTCATCAGTGGCGGCTGG
>JAVDOI010000105.1:30000-95000 GCA_032191485.1 Leptoclinus maculatus | reverse complement strand
GGACACACACACACACACACACACACTCTTTATCCAGGTAAAGTCACATGTTTAATGGGCCTCAGCAGACAGATACCTGAAATACAAACAGACTCAAACACCTGCAGCTCTGTAACTGTCTCTGTGTTCAACGGCTCATTCGCTCGTATCCTGTCCTTTGTTTGCTCATATGTGTGTGTGTGTGTGTGTGTGTGTGTAGATTTAATGTTCCATCACAGACTTAAAGACTTCCTCTGTCATCTGTTTTCTCTGCAGCAGCTCTCTGCTGTTTCTCCTCATCTCTCAACCTTCATCGTCATCATCTTCTTCCTCTTTAGAAAAGCCTGAGCAGTTTTCTTCACATTTTATATCTTAAAGTATTTGATTTGTTATCTATACTTGTACAACACAGAGGACATGTCCTCTGTCCTCTCCTGTCTCTGTCCACTCGTCTGACTGGACGATGCCAAACTCCACCGAGTGTTTCTGCTCACTTTCACGCTCCATGAAATATTCACAGCTGAACGCATGTCCTGTTTATTATTCATGAGCTCACTTGACATCTCTGAATCATTCACACGCTCTCATATTTGCATACTGAGGAATGCTCAGATACAAACACACACAACTCTTACTCATCGTGTTTGTGATCATGTTAGTGATTCCAGTGAGAGAGAAGACAGAGAAAGTCTTTATCTCATTAATGCATAGTTTTAAGATGTTAGAGTTTCACATATTTAATGAGCAATAGTGGACAGTTCACTGTAGGAAGTACATGTTCAATAAAGTTCAATAAAGTTTGCTGCGATCTAAAACCCTTTTCTTCTTCTACCTGTTCAGGTACTCTGTTCACTACCTGTTCAGGTACTCTGTTCTCTACCTGTTCAGGTACTCTGTTGTCTACCTGTTCAGGTACTCTGTTCTCTACCTGTTCAGGTACTCTGTTCACTACCTGTTCAGGTACTCTGTTCTCTACCTGTTCAGGTACTCTGTTCTCTACCTGTTCAGGTACTCTGTTCTCTACCTGTTCAGGTACTCTGTTCTCTACCTGTTCAGGTACTCTGTTCTCTACCTGTTCAGGTACTCTGTTCTCTACCTGTTCAGGTACTCTGTACTCTACCTGTTCAGGTACTCTGTACTCTACCTGTTCAGGTACTCTGTTCACTACCTGTTCAGGTACTCTGTTCACTACCTGTTCAGGTACTCTGTACTCTACCTGTTCAGGTACTCTGTTCACTACCTGTTCAGGTACTCTGTTCACTACCTGTTCAGGTACTCTGTTCACTACCTGCTCAGGTACTCTGTTCACTACCTGTTCATGTACTCTGTTCACTACCTGTTCAGGTACTCTGTTCTCTACCTGTTCAGGTACTCTGTTCTCTACCTGTTCAGGTACTCTGTACTCTACCTACTCAGGTACTCTGTTCTCTACCTATTCAGGTACTCTGTACTCTACCTACTCAGGTACTCTGTACTCTACCTATTCAGGTACTCTGTACTCTACCTACTCAGGTACTCTGTACTCTACCTATTCAGGTACTCTGTACTCTACCTACTCAGGTACTCTGTACTCTACCTATTCAGGTACTCTGTACTCTACCTACTCAGGTACTCTGTTCTCTACCTATTCAGGTACTTTGTACTCTACCTACTCAGGTACTCTGTACTCTACCTACTCAGGTACTCTGTATTCTACCTGTTCAGGTACTCTGTTCTCTACCTGTTCAGGTACTCTGTTCTCTACCTGTTCAGGTACTCTGTTGTCTACCTGTTCAGGTACTCTGTTCTCTACCTGTTCAGGTACTTTGTACTCTACCTACTCAGGTACTCTGTACTCTACCTACTCAGGTACTCTGTTCTCTACCTGTTCAGGTACTCTGTTCACTACCTGTTCAGGTACTCTGTTCTCTACCTGTTCAGGTACTCTGTTCTCTACCTGTTCAGGTACTCTGTTCTCTACCTGTTCAGGTACTCTGTACTCTACCTGTTCAGGTACTCTGTTCACTACCTGTTCAGGTACTCTGTTCTCTACCTGTTCAGGTACTCTGTTCTCTACCTGTTCAGGTACTCTGTTCTCTACCTGTTCAGGTACTCTGTTCTCTACCTGTTCAGGTACTCTGTTCTCTACCTGTTCAGGTACTCTGTTCTCTACCTGTTCAGGTACTCTGTACTCTACCTACTCAGGTACTCTGTACTCTACCTATTCAGGTACTCTGTTCTCTACCTGTTCAGGTACTCTGTTCTCTACCTGTTCAGGTACTCTGTGGAGCTTTTAGCAGCTAAAGAGAGAGACGTTTCCTTCAGGAGGAGGTGGAGACCAAAACAGAGGTAAAAGAGAGAATGTCTCTTCTTAAATTCATCAGGTGACTTAAACACAAAGACTTCTGATGAATCATGAACTGATGAACGTGGAGACAAACAACTGTTTGCTACAGATTTGTAATATTTAGGACTGGATTATCATTTCAGAAGAAACATTCAGCTTGAACTCTTTAAAATGTGACACACGTGTTAATGATCTCAGGACGTCCTCACAGAGGAAAAGATCCATAAATCAGAATAGAAACGTCTCTAAAATGTGTTTAGGGAAATTCCACAGATTCCGTCTGCATTAAAGTGTTGATGGAGGCCGGCAGCCGTCCCTGATGGAGATCTGTAAACATTCAGTCTTCAAAGACGGCGAGCACGTCTCCTCCTCCACTCACTGATAACTGATTACAGATTCCTGTCGAGCTCTACATGCACGAGGGAGCTAAAGCCTTAAAATGGGTTGATTTCCCATCATGCAGTTTGCTGACAGCAGTGAGCAGATGAAGGATTCATGTCTTCCTGCTTCACTTCACACCTACAGAACCTCTCACAGCTCACAGCGCTACATGCTATGCTAAGCTAAAAATATGCTTGTACAAGACATTTTTTATTATTCACAACTAAAGTCTTAAAACAAACCTGTTACTTACTGCTTGCATCACTTTCTGTTTCTCATTGATTGGAGGAAACACTGACTAATATCTTTACTCTCTGCTCATTGATGGGTTTGAATACTTTTGGAGGACAATGGAAGGAAATATATTTTAAGTTTTGACACACAGACAGTTTTAGTTGCTAAAAGCTGGATGTTTTGAAGTTTGCATTTTAGTCGTCGCCATCTTGTTTTTTTTATCAATCAGTGAACAGGAAGTGACCACATCTGGACTGAGGAGGAGTGACGTAGAGACGCCGTATACGTCTCTGGTAGAGACCTGTCAATCACTGTGTAGCCCCGCCCTAAAGCGTACCCTGCTTTATGGTCTGTTTCAGAGGTCCACAACCTTTTTTGCACCACGGACCGGTTTGATGTAAGACAATATTTTCATGGACCGGCCTTCAAGGTGTGGCGGATAAACACGACCAAATAAAATGATATGATCGGCATGAAAACAAGAATGAAATGCATAAAATATACAACTCACAATAACGCTGAATCAGTGGAGCCCTGAGCTTGTTTCTCTACAACGAGACTCTCCCATCTGAGGTAATGGGAGACAATGACACCTGAAGTGTGTTCCTCATGTCCAGTCTACTTCGTTATGTTCTGACTGCTGTCACTGCAGAACATCCTGCTTCACAAAGAGGATGTGTGGAATGGAAGCAGGGTGTTCAGTGCTTTAGTGGTGATCTCAGGATACTCAGCCTTGATTTTAACCCTAAACAGCAGAGTTGTCGTCTCAAACATACTTTTAAGGCCACCGTCATTTACAACCTCCAGCAGCTGATCTTCCTCTGTCGACACATGTTCTGCAGAGCGGCTTGGTGCGTCAGAATTACTCCTGATGTTTAATTAGACTCCTGATATTGTCTGTTAAATGAAGATCTCTTTATCTTGTAGGTCGTAGGCTCTTCTTCTGTCTCTTAGTGGCCTTTCTCCTTTGCAAAGAAGCTCTCCTAAAGTTTTTACTCACGTTCTCTAGCTTGTGGGCTTAATTTTTGAGGTAACGTATCACGTGACCGAGACGAGCGTCTTGACATGTCAGGAGCCACAGGCGGATGAAATTGGGAGAGAATCCGGTCATTTTTCAAAATAAAACATCTTTCAGACTCTGATAATCAATAAAACGGAAATAATATAATATTTATTCTTTCTGTGCGGCCCGGTACCAAATGACCCACGGCCCGGTACCGGTCCGTGGCCCGGTGGTCGGGGACCGCTGCTCTATGTGACTCTAAATGGACCATAAGTTACTAAATGAACATCATGCTGTATTGGAGAAGACTTGAAACTAGAGATTGAGACCATAAACTCATGTTTACAATGTTTACTGAGGTAATAAATCAAGAGAGAAGTAGAGTCATTTTCTATAGACTTCTATAGAACCAGAGGAGTCGCCCCCTGGTGGACACTAGAGAGAATGCAGCTCTAACACATGAAGCTTTGGCTTCACTTTACAGACCCGGAGGCTTAATTTCTTTGGATATCTACTAACTATATCTCATTATCTTCTCTAGGTGGAGCTACGAATGCTGGATGAGACCAGTCTGATTTTTTATATCTTGTCTTCATGCGTTATTAAAAGGTTCAACACAAATAAAACCAAAGCATAGAGAAGTGATTTATGTTCCTCAGACACAAACACAGGTTTAATGTGACTTGAATGAACAGATGAGCCGTCTCCTCTGGTCTGACTCGGTGTTGTGGATGTATTCGGCTCTCTAATCTACGGACAGAGTGCAGAGGAGCTGTCGTCTCCACTGAGACTGGGACTCCCTCTTTACCCTTCAGCTGAGCGACAGGGTCACGGCCCAGATATCAGTCAGCGCTCTGCAGCAAATTACTTCTAATGCAGCCTTTACAGAGGCACCATTAACCACACAGAGAGAGAGCAGAGCATGCAATCAGCTCCAATCAAATCATTGTGCAGAGAAACAGGCCGGCTGAGCCCAAAACGACGTCTAAAGAAAGAGAAGCGTTGTGCATTAAACATGTGAATCAGCATATAACCTGCTGTCTGCCCTCTCTAGTTAGATACAAACTGCTGCAGAGTTACTGAGCTCATTATTAGTTCATTGATCAATCGATACACAACTAAATACATCGAGAACCATTTTGATGAAAGCTGCAGATCTTCAGACTCATAAAGACGTATAGAAAGGTAGAACTTCCTCTCAATGACCCCGATGTTTGTTTTGTGTCCTCGTGTTTTCGTCCTTCAGCCTCACTCGTTATCTCTTCACCAGGAGAGACTCTTAATCAGCCGCAGCCTAAAATTAGCCGTGAAAAGCTGCATCAGCGCGGCACAAAGCTCTAATTAAGAGCTGCTGCAGCGTCTCTGGAAACGTTCACTCTAGTTCTGGTCATGTGGTCTTTGATTCCTCATCGAGGGTCTTTGTGGTTCAGGTTTACACCCAGTCTGTTAAACTAGACCTCATCTTTTCTCTGCTTCTTTCTCTGTTGTGTAGATTTGTATTTTCACTGTGAACATTTTTCTCTCTAGTGAAGAAACAATAGAGTAACAGATTCGTTTTTTCTGGAAAGATGGAACCAAAACAATCATTATATTTTAGCCCATATTACAGTTAACATTACAATATGACTTTAGTTTTATACTGTATTCTTATTGTAGCTTTATAAACCTTGTATTATGTATTAATGTACCTTTCTATAGTTGTCTTGTGCTGTATCTATTTATCTATGGATCCGTTCTATTCTTTCCAGAATACAGACAATAGATATTTAATAATCTAAATATAGATTTTGGGAAAACTATTTCTTTTTTTAAGATATTTACAGCTGCAGATGTTAGTCGATTAAGAACGAAATGACAAAATTCAGCTTCTTAAAACTTTAACATGTTCTGGTTTATTTCCTCTGAGACTGTGAACTGAATACTTTTGGTTTAATCTCTCAAATAAATCAATAAATCAATAAAATCTGGACTTTTGAATTGATGATGAGAATATCTTAAGGACTCTCTGTGGTGGTTGGACGCTTGTTTTAATATTCTTTGAATTAAAATATTAAGATTCAAAGATTTTAAACTTCTGGTTTCAGACAAACGTGGATTTAAAACTCGGCAGAATATTAATGAACGTTAGTATTCAGACAGCTGATGTTGAGTCTGTGACGGTGTGTGTTGGGGGGGGGGCACTTCATGCGTCTCAGTTACATCTCTGCTGCTCTTTAGTCTCTGAATAAATCCACCGTGGACGGCTAAAAATTCAAGCAATACCATTAGTTTGGCTGTGGCTCCAGTTTCAGATCCATTTAATCCACTTAGAGGCTGAGAGAGAGAGTGTGTGGGGGGGTTAAATACAGACGCCTGTCTGCAGAAAAAAAACTACATTTGAAACAGGAGACGCTTCATGAGAAACAAAAAACAGGCTGATAATAATGATTCTACCTGTGAGAGAAACTCAATAATATAGTAAAAGTTAAACACTGAGTCGAGTTTTAAATAAAGTAGAACAGACACCATCAAGACAATATAATGTACCCAATGAGACAACTATCACTGGAGAACCAACTATAGACCCATCAGAGTAGAACCACCAAAGATCACAGAGACAGAAGTAGCTTAACTGACTCAGAAGAATCCTCACTGTCTCAAGCTGTTTGGGTCCAGAATAAAATATTCAACTTTCATAATTGTCCAATTTAAATGTGTCTGTGATGCGATCAGATGAAGTCTAACTATGAGAAGACGATGAACCAGAGACAAGACCTCCTCGTTTCTCTGTTGGCGTCCCTCAGCTCAATCATAGGACCTCCTCCATTCACTTTACTCTGTTCACTTGTATGAAATCAAACTGTATGCAGATGACACAGTCATGTTTGTAAGTGGTGAAGACGGACATGAAGTGGCAGCCAATTAACACCAGCAATGGCCAAACGTCTGATTGGCTCTCAGAATCTTGTATGTACAGTTATAATAAAGAAGTGGAGGTGAGCAAAATATGTTTGTAAAAGACTCAGACTGTTTAAACATCTGAGAATTCTTATTGTTTCACAGCTGTTCTTTAAGAACCACATGAAGCAGATGTGAGATCTTTAGGTTGATCTTAAACCAGCTTCCTTTAGACGCAGTAAAACTCTACATCCCTTTATTGATTGAGCCCAAAATCACAAATTAGCCTCAGAGGGATTTTACAATCTGTACATACGACATCCTCTGTGTCTGGAAAAAGAAAAACTCCCCAAAACCTCATCCAGAAGTATAATCTCCTTTGACAGCTTTTTGTTTTATACTATATATTTATCAGAGATGTTATTCTCTGTTTCATGCCCAGACTACAGATCTAAATTACTTTATAGCTAACTGTGGTATAGCTAAGCAGCTGTTAAATAAATACATTTAATCTATTTAATTAATAAATTACTTTCATACTGAAGAATAAAAAAATTAAGATTCTCAGTCAGGTTTTCTGCAGCTTCTTTTATCCCCATGATATCTAAGTGAATTTATTAAAATTTATATTTACTTCAGAGTCAACTATGAAGCTGAAACACAGGAGAGCAACACAGAACGGCTCCAGACGGCCTGGGGGTTCGAACCTGTGGGCAACATTTACTGTTTGATGAGTGTGTGTGTGTTTGTGTGTGTGTGTGTGTGTGTGTGTGTGTGTGTGTGTGTGTGTGTGTGGGCGACAGCGCTGAGTCACAGAAAATGACCAGATGGTGTCAGAGGAAGAGAGAGCAGCATTCCTTCAGCCCCGACTGCTCTCTGCATTTTAAACACCTTCCCTTCTGTCGCTCACAGACTCAGCTCTGCAGGACGGACCAATTAGCATCGCTCACACACACACACACACACACACACACACACACACACACACACACACACACACACCCTGCCTATGAATATCTGCTGCAGACGGAGAGGAGGGGACCACAAACAAAGACCAACGATAGCGACGACGAACACGTGAAGACAAGTCACATGATCCGTGTCTTCAGAATAGAAGACAATAGAAGACAAAAAAAGACAATAGAAGACAATAGAGCCAGAGGAATAGAAACACACAGACAGAATATTTGACTAAAAAGAAGCTGGAATCAGTGAAAGAAAAGACGGGAAGGCTCAGAGCTGTTTGAAGCAAATATCCTCCATAAAGAACCAGATATCTATGAATAAAATGTAAAAACACATAATATACTATTTATATATATATAAATCGCTAGATAGATAGATGAATGTGTTGGTTAAAGGCAGATTAATATATATATTAAATAAACAACAATATCACGTTGTCTTTTTAGAAGCGACCGTCTTGTTGGAAACATACGGAGCAGCTGAGATGTTCAGTGATTAAAATCGGTACAAATGTCAACGAGGTTCTGAATGAGGTTTTGTTTCTCAGGCGTTTGTTTTGAGTAACAGATGCAACATGAACATGAATTACTCTTTGGATGCCTGACAGATGGCAATGCTACAGTGTGTGTGTGTGTGTGTGTGTGTGTGTGTGTGTGTGTGTGTGTGTGTGTGTGTGTGTGTGCGTGTGTGTGTGTGTGTGTTATCAATCATGCATCACGTGAGCTGCAATTTTCAGCAGCGTTCACCAAACAAACGCTGCATCTCTTTTTATATATACAGAACTGAAGGTAAAGAACAAAGCTGTGTGGTGTGTGTGTGTGTGTGTGTGTGTGTGTGTGTGTGTGTGTGTGTGTGTGTGTGCAGGTGAGAGCTGATATTCATGCAGTGTGACAGCCAAACCAAACACTCCTCCTCCTCCTCCCGTCATGGCTTCAACTCACCCATCCCCCTCCTCTGTGTGTGTGTGTGTGTGTGTGTGTGTGTGTGTGTGTGTGTGTGTGTGTGTGTGTGTGTGTGTGTGTGTGTGTGTGTGTGTGTGTGTGTGTGCGTCCTCAGCAAGGACACCTTCGACCAGTGAATTTATGGAGCGAACAAAAAAGACAAGAAAAATCGAACATGAGCTGCACATTGAAGGAGCGCTGATCTAAAAGACCAGATATTTGTTGCTGTGGGAGATAAATGTATATATATCTATATTAATATATATATATATATTAATATAGATCTATATAATAATATATATATCTATATTAATATATATATCTATATTAATATAGATATATAAAGCAGGAAACTGAGGCTTTAAAACAAGAATTCAGGATTGAGTCGAAGGTTTCATCCTCATATCACTTGTTTTTTTTCTGACCAATGATACAAAATCCAACAATATTCAGTTTATTGTCACATGAGATAAAGAAAGCAGAATTATTTTACTGTTCACTACCTGTTCAGGTACTCTGTTCTCTACCCGTTCAGGTACTCTGTTCACTACCTGTTCAGGTACTCTGTTCACTACCTGTTCAGGTACTCTGTTCACTACCTGTTCAGGTACTCTGTTCTCTACCTGTTCAGGTACTCTGTTCACTACCTGTTCAGGTACTCTGTTCTCTACCTGTTCAGGTACTCTGTTCACTACCTGTTCAGGTACTCTGTTCACTACCTGTTCAGGTACTCTGTTCTCTACCTGTTCAGGTACTCTGTTCACTACCTGTTCAGGTACTCTGTTCTCTACCCGTTCAGGTACTCTGTTCTCTACCCGTTCAGGTACTCTGTTCACTACCCGTTCAGGTACTCTGTTCACTACCTGTTCAGGTACTCTGTTCTCTACCTGTTCAGGTACTCTGTTCACTACCTGCTCAGGTACTCTGTTCTCTACCCGTTCAGGTACTCTGTTCTCTACCCGTTCAGGTACTCTGTTCACTACCTGTTCAGGTACTCTGTTCACTACCTGTTCAGGTACTCTGTTCTCTACCTGTTCAGGTACTCTGTTCACTACCTGTTCAGGTACTCTGTTCTCTACCTGTTCAGGTACTCTGTTCACTACCTGTTCAGGTACTCTGTTCACTACCTGTTCAGGTACTCTGTTCTCTACCTGTTCAGGTACTCTGTTCACTACCTGTTCAGGTACTCTGTTCTCTACCTGTTCAGGTACTCTGTTCACTACGTGTTCAGGTACTCTGTTCACTACCTGTTCAGGTACTCTGTTCACTACCTGTTCAGGTACTCTGTTCACTACGTGTTCAGGTACTCTGTTCACTACGTGTTCAGGTACTCTGTTCACTACGTGTTCAGGTACTCTGTTCACTACCTGCTCAGGTACTCTGTTCACTACCTGTTCAGGTACTCTGTTCTCTACCTGTTCAGGTACTCTGTTCTCTACCTGTTCAGGTACTCTGTTCACTACCTGTTCAGGTACTCTGTTCTCTACCTGTTCAGGTACTCTGTTCACGACGTGTTCAGGTACTCTGTTCACTACCTGTTCAGGTACTCTGTTCACTACCTGTTCAGGTACTCTGTTCTCTACCTGTTCAGGTACTCTGTTCACTACCTGTTCAGGTACTCTGTTCTCTACCTGCTCAGGTACTCTGTTCACTACGTGTTCAGGTACTCTGTTCTCTACCTGTTCAGGTACTCTGTTCACTACGTGTTCAGGTACTCTGTTCACTACCTGTTCAGGTACTCTGTTCTCTACCTGTTCAGGTACTCTGTTCTCTACCTGTTCAGGTACTCTGTTCACTACCTGTTCAGGTACTCTGTTCACTACCTGTTCAGGTACTCTGTTCACTACCTGCTCAGGTACTCTGTTCACTACCTGCTCAGGTACTCTGTTCTCTACCTGTTCAGGTACTCTGTTCTCTACCTGTTCAGGTACTCTGTTCACTACCTGTTCAGGTACTCTGTTCACTGCCTGTTCATGTACTCTGTTCACTACCTGCTCAGGTACTCTGTTCTCTACCTGTTCAGGTACTCTGTTCTCTACCTGTTCAGGTACTCTGTTCACTACCTGTTCAGGTACTCTGTTCACTGCCTGTTCATGTACTCTGTTCACTACCTGTTCAGGTACTCTGTTCACTGCCTGTTCATGTACTCTGTTCACTACCTGTTCAGGTACTCTGTTCACTGCCTGTTCATGTACTCTGTTCACTACCTGTTCAGGTACTCTGTTCTCTACCTGTTCAGGTACTCTGTTCACTACCTGTTCAGGTACTCTGTTCACTACCTGTTCAGGTACTCTGTTCACTGCCTGTTCATGTACTCTGTTCACTACCTGTTCAGGTACTCTGTTCACTACCTGTTCAGGTACTCTGTTCACTACCTGCTCAGGTACTCTGTTCACTACCTGCTCAGGTACTCTGTTCACTACCTGCTCAGGTACTCTGTTCACTACCTGCTCAGGTACTCTGTTCTCTACCTGTTCAGGTACTCTGTTCACTACCTGTTCAGGTACTCTGTTCACTGCCTGTTCAGGTACTCTGTTCACTACCTGTTCAGGTACTCTGTTCACTGCCTGTTCATGTACTCTGTTCACTACCTGTTCAGGTACTCTGTTCACTACCTGTTCAGGTACTCTGTTTAGACAGAATTATAAAACAAATGGACTCCACTGTAGAATGTCTGTGTGTTCCTGTGTGTGTGTGTGTGTTCCTGTGTGTGTGTGTCTGTGTGTGTCTGTGTGTTCCTGTGTGTGTGTGTCTGTGTGTGTCTGTGTGTTCCTGTGTGTTGTCAGTCTTGTACTATCTTCCTGCTAAACAGCTGATTGACAGAAGCAGCGAGCTGCAGCGGTGCCGTCTGTTCACTTCCTCTCTAATTATAATCAGTTAAAGTGAAAGTGGCAGAAATCATCAGGGAACCTCCTCTGAGCTCTGAGAGACGGGACGAGGACACGATACGAGGACACGATGCGAGGACACGACGCAAGGACACGACGCGAGGACACGATACGAGGACACGATACGAGGACACGAAACGAGGACACGATACGGGGACACAATACAAGGACACTTCTCAGAGACAGATGATATGAGGACTGAACAGCGTCCTGAGGTCACTTGAAGAGACTGAGAGCTGATTAAAGACATCGGCTCCATAAACCACGTCGGTCTCTCCACACTGAGGACATCTGCCACGTTAGACGCTCTGAATCAAATCCTGCTTCACCACCATGTTCACAATCACTGTGACAAATAACATCCAGACGACGCCGATGATACGAGACAACAGGATGCAGCAGAGGGAGGACGAAACCTACAGAAGCAATAAAGAGGCTCATGAAGCTCATCAGTCTGTCTGTCTGTCTGTCTGTCTGTCTGTCCGTCTCAGGGCGTCTTCAACAAAGACTTCTCTTCACATGAATCTGAGTCTGAAGGAACCGCAGCAGGTTTCACTTTTTAGGCTTTTTATACCATGAATGTGTCATGAGATCCTGCTGCTGATGTGTTGAAGATAAAGTCATGAAATGACATTTAGATAAAAACCAAGGGGGCTGAACGTCTTTTATGTTCTGTGCTGAAAAGGGAAAAATCCAAACTACAAACATCGTCTGCTTCTGGAAATCTATTTCACTTTCATTAAATCTTAACTGTCACCGTCCCAGGTTTGATTCCAGCCCATCCCCCGATTCCATCCTACTCGGTCAAATAAAGGAACAAATGCCCCCCAAAATATCTTTAAAATAAAAAATATCCTCGCGCTTCAGTCTTTGGAGCAACCAGAGCAGCGTTCTTGATTCCACTTTTACAGAATCATGACGTCTGTTTGGTCATTTCACCATCAGAGTATCTCTCTCTGATTATCTGATCGGCTTCGATCCCTTCTGTCCTCATCTATTGATTATCTCAGGCCCCGTCTACAGATATGTTTTAATATCTTCCTCTACGCTTCGGCCTCTCGTTCACACAAACAGAGTTTTAGGTCAATAAAACGGATATTTTTGAAAACTAGAATTTGTAATAGCTCTGGTTACTTTGTATCAGTGTGGACGTGTGGAACCATGACATCATCACATTACAGAAGGTTCAACAACAACCAGAGAAGTCTTGAGTTTAGTCGATACTGTCACATGTTTATCTCATCTTTATCGGGAGGAAACTCACCTTCAGTCTTCCTCTACAGGAATATTGAATATTTCATATAGAAAGACTGCAAATCAAAGTGAGCAGTGCAAGGAGTAGCAACAAAGCTAAACTGATTGGAATACTATTGTATATAGCACGAAAGCCTATTCTAAAATTCTGGATTTCTGGATTCTGAAGGTTCTCCCTCTGGAAAAGTTGACCCACACCCTCCATGACAATGTCAAGGGATTTCTCAAGATATGGAAACCAGTCTTAGACATGGTGGACCCCTCCGGGCTGGACTTTGCCCTGCCAGATTAAAAACACTGGTACTGATGCTGACTTGACCTGATGATATAACCAAGATGTACTTATGTCAGACTGGTGATGTGTTATTATTTGCTGTGGTTGTCATTTTTTATATTATTTTATTTGTTGTTGTTCTCTGTATTGTATCCTTAAAGTTCTGGAGTTCTGTCTTGTTAAGCTGTAAAATCAAAATTAATATATAAAAAAAAAAAAAAAAAAGACTGCAAATCAACATTTTCTTGTGTTTTTATCTCTTCATATTCTAAAGTGACTTTAAAGTACATAGAAATAATTAGATTTACTATTGTTTACTATTAGTTAACACTGTCATGGAGAATAAGCTCACTGAGCGTGCTCACATTCTTCTTCTCTGGTGTTTGACGTATCGTTGACTTTATCGCCACCTACTGGCCCAGCGAGCATTTGGACTGGTTTCTACGTTCTAGTGTGGACGGAGATATAGAGGAAAATATGTGTTCTAGAGAGTTTTCTGTGTACAAGTACACATGGCTTCAGTTTACTGAACGGACAACTTCAGCTTAAAAAAAGGCTTTTAGTCTGAAAGCTTTAAAAAGAAAAAGCAACCTGAACACACTCACACTCACACGCTCGTTGGATGGAGCTGTTTCCAGAAATCTGAAGAGCAATCCAGATGTTTTGGCTTTCTGTTCCACACACACACACAGGGTGGAGTTCACCATCATGGGATGGTTTGAGCTCCAGACTCCTTCAGAGTGTTTAAAGAGCTCTGAACTCTTAAAAGAGTCTCTGATCGATTCTCTATCGGTCCAATAACAGATCAATGCACAGACGTGTCAATACATCTCTTCTCTCATCATATCATAACACGTTTCTCCTATAAATAACACGTAAACACAATCATCTGCAACAGCTAATATGTTTTGACAGAAACGACCAGATGTTGATACTTTTGACAACATATTTTGTTTGTTTTCTGGACTTAGAATAAAAATTCTACTCATGGTGACGTAGGGACGTTTGAGCCGGCGGCTATCAGCTAATGGCTACGAGCTACGAGCTACGAGCACGGACAAAGGTGTTTATTCAACGTGCTGTTTGTGGCTTTATTCTCTATAACACTAGAAGACCTACAAACAAAATGAACTGTGACGAATCAAAAAGACGACGAGTGTAACGTCTAAACACCATAAACTAACCTCCACTACAGAGAGGAGGGTTTATAATTATATGTAAACTCATGTCTCATATTCATGTTCTACTTTATTACCTTTACAAACCCTGTAAAGAAAGAAGTCAAGTATTAAATGTGTTGGTTGAACATCCTGTAAACGGTTTGATTTGGCTGATACATATTTACTCACATGTAGATGTTTAAGACCTCCTTGCTGTGTGTGTCTCTCTCCTGATCATGCTCATCATCTCCACCTGTGCCAAATCACCTGCCCCTGGCTTTTCCCTCTGCCAACCCCACTCATCACCCCTGACCTACTTATACTCCCCGTGGACTCTTCGCTCTCCTGTGGTTATTCCCTCGTGTTGACCCTCTGCGTCCCACGGTTTGTGTCTGTGCTTTTGGTGACCAAGCCCTTTTGTGACTTTGCCTTTTATTTTCAGTTTGGATTTTTCTCGCTCCCGATTGGAGTTGTTTTTGGTTTCTGGTTTTGTCTGCTGCATCACACCTCACCTTGTGTCCTGAGTCTCTGCTCCTGAACCGCCACACTCCTGTTTCTAAAACATCTAAGAACTAATTGTCCTCCTTTGTAAAATGTAAATAATGTGCTCTGATTGCGCCAAGTTACAAAAATTCAGAAGTGCACAACAAAGACCACTTGAGGATAATTCGTGCACGACATACAAGTCGTGACCTGCGTCACCACGGAGACCAAAAAGTACTCTGAACACAGTAACACAAACTGTGTCCACTGAGTGATAACAAACAAAACATGGTTTCTTTGTTGTTCCAGGCTAAATATTCTCTTCATGAACTGAAGTATATTGATAGTACATTTTTGCATACAGGACCCTCCCATCCCCCGAAGACACACTGAAATAAAAACAATTCCAGTTTCCTGTTTTTAGCTATTTTCTGCAAATTTTCTGCTTTTTTTTGTGCAATTTTCAGCCATTTTCAACCATTTTCAACCATTTTCAACCATTTTCAGCCTCTAAACTTCGTCCCAGACTGAAATATCTCAACTGCTGGATGAACGTACATCCCAATGATTCTTCCTCTAGCGCCACCATGAGGTGGATCTTTGTGGTTTTGAGTCATGTCTAAACAATAAATTGGTTGATGTTCCCTCATGCGTTCAGCTTCACTGATCCTGTCAGAGGATTTTAACAACCTTCTTCTTCAGGGGACATAAAGGAGCAGATGGATGTGAAGGGGTTAACGCTCTGCTGACGCCGCAGAGGAGCTGCAGCTCCAACAAAAGCGCTGCCGAACTAACGGCGACGAGGAGAAAGAAAAACAGATTAGGTCTTCGTCATAATGTTGTTTTTATTGTTGAACAGCTGGAGAAGAAGAGGAGTCACAGCAGGGGGGGGGGGGGGGGGCTTTACTTTCTTATCACCGCCGACACACTTTTCTCTCTGAATACAGAAACAATAAAGTTTATTCAGCTGCTGCGTCAACACACAAACAACCGAAGATATTCTGTGATGAAGCTTCAGCTCAATGCACACACACACACACACACACACACACACACACACACACACACACACACACACACACACACACACACACACACACACACACACACACACACATACACACACACACACATACACATACACACACACACACACCAACACACTCTCATACATATACACACACACACTCATACATATACACACACACACTCCTACACACACACTCCTACACACACACTCATACATATTAATGTCCTCATAGATACACAAACACATCAACACGTAGGAAACACAAGGGAGCAGCGGTGGGAAGTAACTAAATACATTTACTCAAGTACTGTACACAAGTTGGATTCTAAAGTACTACACTACTTTAAACTAGGTAAATATTGTACTTTTACTACATTTATCTGACGGCTTTAGTTACTATAACATCAAGGATTTAAATACAACACATATGCAATCTCTAGTTTCAAGTCTTCTTCAATACAGCATGATGTTCATTTAGTACATTATGGTCCATTTAGAGTCAAACAGACCATAAAGCAGGGGATGCTTTAGGGGCGGGGCTACACAGTGATTGACAGGTCTCTACCAGAGACGTATACGGCGTCTCTACGTCACTCCTCCTCAGTCCAGATGTGGTCACTTCCTGTTCACTGGTTGATAAAAACAAAAAACATTGGTCCACAAACCAATGGGTTACGTCACGACGAATACGTCCACTTCTTATGTATTTTTTTAACTTCCAGTGGACTCATTTCTTAAAGTGTCCTCACTCTGCAGGTTAAAAACATGGTCCCCACAAAGACAGTAGTACGGGAACACACACACCGAGGCTTTCAGCGACGCATCTCTGGTGATTTTTAATGGAAGCACTGTTGCGTAGAAGCGTTTACTCAAAGAGCAGCAACTTCTCATCTGATTCACGACAGCAATTAAAGAGCGCAGGGGGGGGGGGGGGGGTAAAGCCTTCAGCTCATAGAAACCTGCTTTGCTTCCTCCTACATGCAGATACACTCTATTGTCACATTGTGGATGTGATGTATCTGGATGTTTGTGCAGAGATTTGATTGTGACTCGATCAAAGAGGAAGAGGAGGAGGAGGAGGAAGAGCATCGGTTTACCATAAAAAAGGAAAAGCTTTGAGATGAGCTTACCGTCTGAATAACAAGCTGATATTCATGAGCGTCTGAGTCAAAGCATCCGTTCATCTTTGTGTTTGACATAAACAGACACGTGTTTACTGTCAACGCGTTTATGATTTATGAGTCGGGACTAAAGAGGAAAAGAACGATGCAGAGAAAAAGAAAACTAATCAGCAACTAGTTTCAGATTTTATTTGTGTCTAATACTTTTAGCACTAACTCATGAATGTCAAAGGATGTTCTTCTGCATGACATCGTCCTCCATGAAGTATTCAACACACTGGAGGACAAAGCTGAAGACCAGAGACCAGAGACCAGAGACCAGAGACCAGAGACCAGGGACCAAGAGACCAGAGACCAGGGACCAGGGACCAGAGACCAAGAGACCAGAGACCAGGGACCAGAGACCAGAGACCAGAGACCAGGGACCAAGAGACCAGAGACCAGAGACCAGAGACCAAGAGACCAGAGACCAGGGACCAGGGACCAGAGACCAAGAGACCAGAGACCAGAGACCAGAGACCAGGGACCAGGGACCAAGAGACCAGAGACCAGGGACCAGAGACCAGAGACCAGGGACCAGAGACCAGAGACCAGAGACCAGGGACCAGGGACCAAGAGACCAGAGACCAGGGACCAGAGACCAGAGACCAGAGACCAGGGACCAAGAGACCAGAGACCAGGGACCAGGGACCAGAGACCAGGGACCAAGAGACCAGAGACCAGAGACCAGAGACCAGAGACCAGAGACAAGAGGCCAAGAGACCAGAGACCAGGGACCAGGGACCAGAGACCAGGGACCAAGAGACCAGAGACCAGAGACCAGAGACCAAGAGACCAGAGACCAGGGACCAGGGACCAAGAGACCAGGGACCAAGAGACCAGGGACCAGAGACCAAAGACCAGGGACCAAGAGACCAGAGACCAGAGACCAGAGACCAGAGGCCAAGAGACCAGAGACCAAGAGACAAGAGACAATAGACAAGAGACAAGAGACAAGAGACAAGAGACCAGAGACCAGAGACCAGGGACCAGGGACCAGAGACCAGAGACCAGAGACCAGAGACCAAGAGACCAGGGACCAGAGACCAGAGACCAGGGACCAAGAGACCAGAGACCAGAGACCAGGGACCAGGGACCAAGAGACCAGAGACCAGGGACCAAGAGACCAGAGACCAGAGACCAGAGACCAGAGACCAGAGACCAGAGACCAGGGACCAGAGACAAGAGACAAGAGACCAGGGACCAGGGACCAGGGACCAGAGACCAAGAGACCAGAGACCAGAGACCAGAGACCAGAGACCAGGGACCAGAGACCAGGGACAAGAGACCAGGGACCAGGGACCAGAGGCCAAGAGACCAGAGACCAGAGACCAGAGACCAGAGACCAGAGACCAGAGACCAGAGACCAGAGACCAGGGACCAGAGACCAGAGACCAGGGACCAGGGACCTGAGGCCAGAGACCAAGTGACCAGGGACCAAGAGACCAGAGACCAGGGACCAAGAGACCAGAGACCAGGGACCAGAGACAAGAGACCAGGGACCAGGGACCAAGAGACCAGGGACCAAGAGACCAGAGACCAGAGACAAGAGACCAGAGACAAGAGACCAGGGACCAAGAGACCAGAGACAAGAGGCCAGAGACCAGAGACCAGAGACCAGAGGCCAAGAGACCAGAGACCAGAGACCAGGGACCAGAGACCAGAGACCAGAGACCAGAGACCAAGAGACCAGAGACCAGGGACCAAGAGACCAAGAGACCAGGGACCAAGAGACCAGAGACCAGAGACCAGGGACCAGAGACCAGAGACCAGAGACCAGAGACCAGGGACCAGAGACAAGAGACAAGAGACCAGAGACCAGAGACAAGAGACCAGGGACAAGAGACCAGGGACCAAGAGACCAGAGACCAGAGACCAGAGACAAGAGACCAGAGACCAAGAGACCAGAGACCAGAGACCAGGGACCAGAGACCAGAGACCAGAGACCAAGAGACCAGAGACCAGGGACCAGAGACCAGAGACCAGAGGCCAAGAGACCAGGGACCAGGGACCAAGAGACCAGGGACCAGAGGCCAGGGACCAAGAGACCAGAGACCAGAGACCAGAGACAAGAGACCAGGGACCAGGGACCAGGGACCAGAGACAAGAGACCAAGAGACCAAGAGACCAAGAGACCAAGAGACCAGGGACCAGAGACCAGAGACCAGAGGCCAAGAGACCAGGGACCAGGGACAAGAGACAATAGACCAGGGACCAAGAGACCAGAGACCAGAGACCAGAGACCAGAGACCAGAGACAAGAGACCAGGGACCAGAGACCAGAGACCAGGGACCAAGAGACCAGGGACCAGAGACCAGAGACCAGAGACCAGAGACCAGAGACCAGAGACCAGAGACCAGGGACCAAGATACCAGAGACCAGGGACCAAGAGACCAGAGACCAGAGACCAGGGACCAAGAGACCAGAGACCAGAGACCAGAGACCAGAGACCAAGAGACCAGAGACCAGAGACCAGGGACCAGGGACCAAGAGACCAGGGACCAAGAGACCAGGGACCAGAGACCAAAGACCAAGAGACCAGAGACCAGAGACCAGAGGCCAAGAGACCAGAGACAAGAGACAAGAGACAAGAGACAAGAGACAAGAGACAAGAGACCAGGGACCAAGAGACCAGAGACAAGAGGCCAGAGACAAGAGGCCAGAGACCAGAGACAAGAGACCAGGGACCAAGAGACCAGAGACCAGAGACAAGATACCAGGGACCAAGAGGCCAGAGACCAGGGACCAAGAGACCAGAGACCAGAGACCAGAGACCAGAGACCAGAGACCAGAGACCAGAGACCAGAGACCAGGGACCAAGAGACAAGAGACAAGAGACAAGAGACAAGAGACAAGAGACAAGAGACCAAGGGACCAGGGACCAAGAGACCAGAGACAAGAGACCAGGGACCAAGAGACAAGAGACAAGAGACAAGAGACAAGAGACAAGAGACAAGAGACAAGAGACCAGGGACCAGAGACCAGAGACAAGAGACCAGAGACCAGAGACAATAGACCAAGGGACCAGGAGACCAAGAGACTAAGAGACCAGAGACCAGAGACCAGAGACTAGAGACTAGAGACCAGACTGTGAGAGAGGTGTCTTCACAGAGGGCGGGGGGGAGGACAAATGAAGGTTGAACCACACGGTTTAAATTATTCAGCAGACAAGGACACGAAGAAATGTCTTCCTGTTCAAACATCCTTTATAGAAATGATCTGTTCAGGTTAAATATTATTTTGTTTTAATTATATTTATTTATTTTAGATTACATTTGGAGACATTTTCTGTATTTATTTCACAGTAATAGAAGATTTAATTCATGTTCAGAGGATCCTATGAGTAATTATACTGCTCTATGAGTACTTGTACTGCTCTATGAGTAATTATACTGCTCTATGAGTACTTGTACTGCTCTATGAGTACTTGTACTGCTCTATGAGTACTTGTACTGCTCTATGAGTAATTATACTGCTCTATGAGTACTTGTACTGCTCTATGAGTAATTATACTTCACAGAGATGAAAATACTATTGTACGTTTACTTCAAAACATGTACTTTTACTGTATGGAGCTGACAATACTACTGTGCATAATGCAGGTTTTTGTACTTGTAGTGCAGTATTTCTACAGTGTTGTATTAATACTTCTGCCTCTCTTTGTGTTCAGCTCTGTTCTCTCTCTCTGTCAGTCACACACACACACACACACACACACACACACACACACACACACACACACACACACACACACAGACTTTCCATCTTAATAGGCCTGCAGCTGAATGAGAAAGCTGCTCGGCATCGACCTGTTTTTGCTCAGACTTTATGGAGGGGGGGGGGTTGGGGGGGAGGGGGGGGGGTTGTCACATTTCCCCTGAGCTGGATGGCAGCAGCAGCAGCAGCAGCAGGTCCAGACATGAAATCACCGACCACAGGACGAGACTCAGAGACGAAGGATGGAGGTCAATGTTTGAGTCTTCCAGCTGAAATGACCCACAACCATCGAGCCTGTCACTGCACCCTACATGTAGATAATATACAAATGTGTTTTTATAATTCAGAAAATTAGACAAGCAGTCAGTGCCTCCACACCAACCACAGGATATGTGTTGTCCCCATCTCTGAATAACATCCATTCAAATATCATGACACCATTTCATTCAATCGACCTTAGAAGCCTAGAAGACGTTATACAACATCTGAAGTCATCCTCCTGCTGCTTGGATATTCTACCAACACACTTTTTATAAAGTATTTCAGACTCATGACCACTGATCTGTTACACATTGTAAACACATCCCTTCTCTCAGGTGTCTTCCCACAAGCCCTAAAACCTGCAGTTATTAACCCGCTCCTAAAGAAGGCTAATTTAGACTCAACAATGAAACATGATAGGCCGATATCAAACCTCACATTTTTAAGTAAAATAATTGATGAAGCGGTTTTTCAACAGCTGAACAACTTCTTGGCAGAACTTCAGTCTTAGTATTACTGGATCTCAGTGCTGCATTCGACACGGTCGACCATGACATACTACTAGAAAGACTAAAACTCTGGGTGGGACTCTCTGGCACAGCACTCAACTGGTTTGAATCCTACTTGAAGGACCGAGAATACTTTGTGTCTGTAGCTAATTACACATCAGAACTGACTAAAATGACATGTGGTGTTCCCCAAGGTTCAATACTGGGGCCTCTTCTGTTCAACATCTACATGCTTCCACTAGCTCAGATTATGGAAAACAACAAAGTGTGTTATCATCATTATGCAGACGACACACAAGTCTACATAACTATATCACCAGGGGACTATAATCCCATACAAGGGCTGGTTCATGCATTGAACAAATCAACAACTGGATGTGCCAGAACTTTCTTCAATTAAACAAAGAAAAAACAGAAGTCATTGTTTTTGGTACCAAGGACGAACGATTGAAAGTCAGCGCTCAGCTTCAATCACTGATGTTAAAAACCTCAAACCATCCAGAAATCTAGAGTAGTTATGGATTCAGACCTCAACCTGAACAGACATATCAAGACAATGACTAAATCAGCCTCCTATCACCTGAAGAACATATCAAGGGTTAGAGGACTCATGTCTCAACAGGTGAAACGTGTCCATCATTTATCTTCAGTAGACTGGACTACTGTATCGGTGTGTTTACAGGTCTCTGTAACAAGTCATTCAGAACGCTGCAGCTCGAGTCCTCACTAAGACAAAGAAAGTGGATCACATCACTCCAGTTCTGAGGTCTTTACACTGGCTTCCTGTCCAACAAAGAATTGACTTTAAAATCCTGCTGTTGGTTTATAAAGCACTGAATGGTTTAGGGCCAAAATACATCTCTGATCTGCTGCTACCTTATGAACCATCCCTACTCTTAGGTGGTCTGGGACCGGTCTGCTCTCTGTTCCAAGAGTCACAACTAAACATGGAGAAGCAGCGTTCAGTGTTTCTGCTCCAAATATCTGGAACAAAGTCCCAGAAAGCTGCAGGTCTGCTGAGACCCTCAGCTCCTTTAAGTCAAGACTGAAGACTTTTCTGTTTGCTGCCTTTAATTGAACCAGATTCAAGGATATTAATCAATCTCCTGCATTTCTGCATTTTACTACTGTATTTTATTTCTTACACTGCTTTTTAGTGTTTCAATGAATGTTCTTAATTGTTTTTAAATGTGTTTATATTATACTGTGTTTTTATATTATACTGTGTTTTTCCGCTAATGGTTGCAGGCTAGATAGCTTAGCATAGCTAGCAGCTAATGGCAGTTGTGATTTCAGCAAAAGTGAACAAATTACTATTAATTTTGAAGGTAAATTACATTAAATAACATTAAATTACATTACAGTCATTTAGCAGACGCTTTTATCCAAAGAGACTTCCAATAAGTGTGTTCAAGAGAACTACTGTCACCAGAAGTCATGAGTACATCTCCTTTAAACATCTAAGAGCAGAAACCAGAGCAGACGTACAGAAACAAACTACTACGAATACAATATTAAATCTTCTGTTTTCACCATAGAACAGTAAAAGCATCAGATTATCTTCCTCTTCCTGTTTGCTACACGATGTCTCTCGTCCAATCAGATCTCCTCTCCTCTAACGTCGCCGCCCCTCCGCCATAATAAAAGTGTCTCTGCTGTCCTCCTGAACTCTCCTCCAATTGTGTTTTTCTTCCCTCTCCTTCTGTTTTTGGGCTCCTCTCTCCTTCGTCTCCCTCCTCTCCCTCCTCCCTCCTCACCGCTCACGGTGATGAAGTGACCGGCGAGTCTCTGCCGGTAATCACTACGGTAACTCACGGCACAGCCACGGCCACGGCAACAAGCCATCGATCACCGCCTCCTCTACTGCAGGGAAGTGATTCATATAGATGTAAAGGACGGGGCTACATGGAGGAGGAGAGGAGGAGGAGGAGGAGAGGAGAGAGGAGAGGAGGGAAGTGATTCATATAGATGTAAAGGACGGGGCTACATGGAGGAGGAGAGGAGGAGGAGGAGGAGAGGAGAGAGAGGAGGGAAGTGATTCATATAGATGTAAAGGACGGGGCTACATGGAGGAGGAGAGGAGGAGGAGGAGGAGAGGAGAGAGGAGAGAGGAGGGAAGTGATTCATATAGATGTAAAGGACGGGGCTACATGGAGGAGGAGAGGAGGAGGAGGAGGAGAGGAGAGAGAGGAGGGAAGTGATTCATATAGATGTAAAGGACGGGGCTACATGGAGGAGGAGAGGAGGAGGAGGAGGAGAGGAGAGAGAGGAGGAAAGTGATTCATATAGATGTAAAGGACGGGGCTACATGGAGGAGGAGAGGAGGAGGAGGAGGAGAGGAGAGAGAGGAGGGAAGTGATTCATATAGATGTAAAGGACGGGGCTACATGGAGGAGGAGAGGAGGAGGAGGAGGAGAGGAGAGAGAGGAGGGAAGTGATTCATATAGATGTAAAGGACGGGGCTACATGGAGGAGGAGAGGAGGAGGAGGAGGAGAGGAGAGAGGAGAGAGAGGAGGGAAGTGATTCATATAGATGTAAAGGACGGGGCTACATGGAGGAGGAGAGGAGGAGGAGGAGGAGAGGAGAGAGAGGAGGGAAGTGATTCATATAGATGTAAAGGACGGGGCTACATGGAGGAGGAGAGGAGGAGGAGAGAAGAGGAGAGAGAGGAGGGAAGTGATTCATATAGATGTAAAGGACGGGGCTACATGGAGGAGGAGAGGAGGAGGAGGAGGAGAGGAGAGAGAGGAGGGAAGTGATTCATATAGATGTAAAGGACGGGGCTACATGGAGGAGGAGAGGAGGAGGAGGAGGAGAGGAGAGAGAGGAGGGAAGTGATTCATATAGATGTAAAGGACGGGGCTACATGGAGGAGGAGAGGAGGAGGAGGAGGAGAGGAGAGAGGAGAGAGAGGAGGGAAGTGATTCATATAGATGTAAAGGACGGGGCTACATGGAGGAGGAGAGGAGGAGGAGGAGGAGAGGAGAGAGAGGAGGGAAGTGATTCATATAGATGTAAAGGACGGGGCTACATGGAGGAGGAGAGGAGGAGGAGGAGGAGAGGAGAGGAGAGGAGGGAAGTGATTCATATAGATGTAAAGGACGGGGCTACATGGAGGAGGAGAGGAGGAGGAGGAGGAGAGGAGAGGAGAGAGAGGAGGAGAGTGATTCATATAGATGTAAAGGACGGGGCTACATGGAGGAGGAGAGGAGGAGGAGGAGGAGAGGAGAGAGAGGAGGGAAGTGATTCATATAGATGTAAAGGACGGGGCTACATGGAGGAGGAGAGGAGGAGGAGGAGGAGAGGAGAGAGGAGAGAGAGGAGGGAAGTGATTCATATAGATGTAAAGGACGGGGCTACATGGAGGAGGAGAGGAGGAGGAGGAGGAGAGGAGAGAGAGGAGGGAAGTGATTCATATAGATGTAAAGGACGGGGCTACATGGAGGAGGAGAGGAGGAGGAGGAGGAGAGGAGAGAGAGGAGGGAAGTGATTCATATAGATGTAAAGGACGGGGCTACATGGAGGAGGAGAGGAGGAGGAGGAGGAGAGGAGAGAGAGGAGGGAAGTGATTCATATAGATGTAAAGGACGGGGCTACATGGAGGAGGAGAGGAGGAGGAGAGAAGAGGAGAGAGGAGGAAAGTGATTCATATAGATGTAAAGGACGGGGGCTACATGGAGGAGGAGAGGAGGAGGAGGAGGAGAGGAGAGGAGAGGAGGAAAGTGATTCATATAGATGTAAAGGACGGGGCTACATGGAGGAGGAGAGGAGGAGGAGAGAAGAGGAGAGAGGAGAGGAGGGAAGTGATTCATATAGATGTAAAGGACGGGGGCTACATGGAGGAGGAGAGGAGGAGGAGAGAAGAGGAGAGGAGAGGAGAGAGGAGAGAGGAGGAAAGTGATTCATATAGATGTAAAGGACGGGGCTACATGGAGGAGGAGAGGAGGAGGAGGAGGAGAGGAGAGGAGAGAGGAGGGAAGTGATGCATATAGATGTAAAGGACGGGGCTACATGGAGGAGGAGAGAAGAGGAGAGAGAGGAGGAAAGTGATTCATATAGATGTAAAGGACGGGGGCTACATGGAGGAGAGGAGGAGAGGGGGAGAAGAGAGGAGAAGAAGAGGAGAGAGGAGGGAAGTGATTCATATAGATGTAAAGGACGGGGGCTACATGGAGGAGGAGAGGAGAGGGGGAGAAGAGAGGAGAAGAAGAGGAGAGAGGAGGTAAGAGGATAGAGGAAGAGAGAGACTGAGAGGAGAGGAGGTGAGGAGGAAAAGAGGAAAGAAGGAGAGAGGAGGTGAATAACCGCGAAGGGAGGTGAGAGAAAACAGGAGCACAACGGGAAGAGAAGGAAAGAGGGAACACAGGAAAGGAGGAGAAGAGGAAGAGGAGGAGGAAGGAGGAGGAGGCTGAGTGTGTGGTGATGAAGGAGCTGTTAATCCTAAACCTCAGAGAGCTTCGTCCTCTTAAAACAGTCTGGTCTCCTCAGAGGAGGAGCAGCTGTGTCTCCTCAGGACTCACAGTATATATATATATAGATATATATATATATATATATATATATATATATATATATCTCTACAGATTTACTCATTCATTTCTCTTTTATCTCTTTTCTTATTTTAGAGACTTCTTTTTATTTAGTTTTTCTTATAAAAGCTGCAACAATTATTATATATTGTATTTTTTTATTTATTAATAATTGAATCTATAAAATGTGTCCAAGATGACGTGTTTACGTGTCTATTTTTGTCCGACCAACAGTCCAAAATGTCAGTTTATTGAAGTATAAAGAAGAAGTTGTCACATATTACATGTGTTACCTTAGTTGCTCGATGTTTGTATCTCCTGGTTAGCTAGACATGCTACTGAACGATAGCATCTTGTGTTGTGTGACCGTGTTGTGGGTTTAAATCAAAGTCAATGAAAAGATGCAAAGAGATACACAATAATATACAATAAATACTGCTTTACTTATTCCAGACCAGTTAAATGTTGTTCTGAGGACACGGAGCAGCTCGTCTGTAAAGTGGAGACAAAGTGATGAAGATGAAGAGCTGAAGACCTCGTTTATCACCTGAACAGCAGGTGAGCTGTTAACCTGTATTTTACTTCCTTGTTTTCTCTCATCGCCTCCTCGACTCCATCAGAACTCGTCTGTTATGCAAATTAGTGAATAAAAGTCTCTGAGCTTCACAGTCTGATTCATCTTCATCTTCATCACCTCATGAGGTCGTTTTCATTTTAAGACTCTGAAGAATATTTATTTTTATCAACCAATCAGAGAAGAAAGATTTTCCTTCATAACAAAGTGGAGATATAATCATATATATATATGAAATATACACAAATATATATATATATATATGTACACATACTGTATGTATATACACATACATATACACATATATATGTACAAATATATATGTGTATATATATACACATATGTCAATACTGTATGTGTGTATATATACACATAATTATATATATATATATATATGTATGTATATATACACATATATACATACATATATATACATGTATGTATATATATATAGACATACATATATTTACATATACAGATATATATGTACATACACACATATATATAAATAAATTAATTTCAGGTATGAAACCATCGTCTGCTTGCTTAGTTTTTGTTTAACATCAAGAAGAATTCGTTGACTCAAACATACATTGTTTTCATATTCTGACGCGTATTGACATTAGAAATATCTTCATCTTGTGATATAAAGATCAACGTATGATTTACAGACGTCATAATCATCACACAGAAGGAAACATCAGCAGCATCGTGCTACGTTTAGAGGATTATACTCCGACACCTTCACCCTCAGAGCCTCGTCCAGTAAACACACTGCAGCAGGTTCCACGTGTGGAGGAACGAGGATCCATCCAGGCTGTTTACGTTGGCACAAGCTTTTCAAAATAAAGCCCCGGGTCTCTATTCATCGCCACAATAAAGCTTTTGTCTGCAGAAACAAAACACTCCCTCTAATTGTGTGTTTCCTCTTTATGGCCCTGAGCTCTGCGTTGTGTTGGTGTTGATCAATCACTGGAGGCGTGAGGGTGGGGGGGTGTACCCACATCCACCTATTGGCACCAACCGTGTTCCACCAAGCCCTCGAATAAATCACTGTTAATGACACCGAGAGGGAAATACAAGGAGTGGGGGAGGGGAGGAAGCTTTTTGGCTAAATATTCAGCTCAAAGCCACTCAGGATATTCAGGGAGGTTCTTTGTGTGTTTCTTCTTTCTTTCTTTAATTAAAACCTAAACCCTCGCTGAGATATTAACGTTTTAAATGTCTTGTTTTGTCAAAACTCCAAAATATTCAGAGCAGAAGATCCTCATGTTTGAGAAGCTGGAGGAAGTGGATGTTTCACGTCTGCTTCAGAAATGAAGCAGTAACGCTGTTTCCTATGAACGTTTAGGGATGAATTGTCCTCCATCGGCCTGAACTCAACTTGGTTGCTCAAAGTTGCATGTTGGGCAATGTACGTAATTAGCACAATTAGCTCATTACCAGGTCAAATAAAGAAGAACATTTTAAAAGTGTCACAGAATGTAAATCATAGTGCAGATAAACACATTTCTAGAACATTCAAAAGTGGTCAGAAACGTGTCCAAGTTAGCTTAAAACATGACGAACATTTACATCTAAAGGATATTTAGCTGATGAATCACAGAATACAGGAACTAAATGGCCTTCATCCTCTTCATCATCTGTCTCCCCGTTCCCTTCATCCTCTTCATCATCTGTCTCCCCGTTCCCTTCATCCTCTTCATCATCTGTCTCCCCGTTCCCTTCATCCTCTTCATCATCTGTCTCCCCGTTCCCTTCATCCTCCTCATCATCTGTCTCCCCGTTCCCTTCATCCTCTTCATCATCTGTCTCCCCGTTCCCTTCATCCTCTTCATCATCTGTCTCCCCGTTCCCTTCATCCTCTTCATCATCTGTCTCCCCGTTCCCTTCATCCTCTTCATCATCTGTCTCCCCGTTCCCTTCATCCTCCTCATCATCTGTCTACTCGTTCCCTTCATCCTCTTCATCATCTGTCTCCCCGTTCCCTTCATCCTCTTCACCATCTGTCTCCCCGTTCCCTTCATCCTCTTCACCATATGTCTCCCCGTTCCCTTCATCCTCTTCATCATCTGTCTCCCCGTTCCCTTCATCCTCTTCATCATCTGTCTCCCCGTTCCCTTCATCCTCTTCACCATATGTCTCCCCGTTCCCTTCATCCTCCTCATCATCTGTCTACTCGTTCCCTTCATCCTCTTCATCATCTGTCTCCCCGTTCCCTTCATCCTCTTCACCATATGTCTCCCCGTTCCCTTCATCCTCTTCATCATCTGTCTCCCCGTTCCCTTCATCCTCTTCATCATCTGTCTCCCCGTTCCCTTCATCCTCTTCACCATCTGTCTCCCCGTTCCCTTCATCCTCCTCATCATCTGTCTCCCCGTTCCCTTCATCCTCTTCACCATCTGTCTCCCCGTTCCCTTCATCCTCCTCATCATCTGTCTCCCCGTTCCCTTCATCCTCTTCATCATCTGTCTCCCCGTTCCCTTCATCCTCTTCACCATCTGTCTCCCCGTTCCCTTCATCCTCTTCATCATCTGTCTCCCCGTTCCCTTCATCCTCTTCACCATCTGTCTCCCCGTTCCCTTCATCCTCCTCATCATCTGTCTCCCCGTTCCCTTCATCCTCTTCATCATCTGTCTCCCCGTTCCCTTCATCCTCTTCACCATCTGTCTCCCCGTTCCCTTCATCCTCTTCATCATCTGTCTCCCCGTTCCCTTCATCCTCTTCACCATCTGTCTCCCTGTTCCCTTCATCCTCTTCACCATCTGTCTCCCCGTTCCCTTCATCCTCTTCACCATCTGTCTCCCCGTTCCCTTCATCCTCCTCATCATCTGTCTCCCCGTTCCCTTCATCCTCTTCATCATCTGTCTCCCCGTTCCCTTCATCCTCTTCACCATCTGTCTCCCTGTTCCCTTCATCCTCCTCATCATCTGTCTCCCCGTTCCCTTCATCCTCCTCATCATCTGTCTCCCCGTTCCCTTCATCCTCTTCACCATCTGTCTCCCCGTTCCCTTCATCCTCCTCATCATCTGTCTCCCCGTTCCCTTCATCCTCTTCATCATCTGTCTCCCCGTTCCCTTCATCCTCTTCACCATCTGTCTCCCCGTTCCCTTCATCCTCTTCATCATCTGTCTCCCCGTTCCCTTCATCCTCTTCACCATCTGTCTCCCCGTTCCCTTCATCCTCCTCATCATCTGTCTCCCCGTTCCCTTCATCCTCCTCATCATCTGTCTCCCCGTTCCCTTCATCCTCCTCATCATCTGTCTCCCCGTTCCCTTCATCCTCTTCATCATCTGTCTCCCCGTTCCCTTCATCCTCCTCATCATCTGTCTACTCGTTCCCTTCATCCTCTTCACCATCTGTCTCCCCGTTCCCTTCATCCTCCTCATCATCTGTCTCCCCGTTCCCTTCATCCTCTTCATCATCTGTCTCCCCGTTCCCTTCATCCTCTTCACCATCTGTCTCCCTGTTCCCTTCATCCTCCTCATCATCTGTCTCCCCGTTCCCTTCATCCTCTTCATCATCTGTCTCCCCGTTCCCTTCATCCTCCTCATCATCTGTCTACTCGTTCCCTTCATCCTCCTCATCATCTGTCTACTCGTTCCCTTCATCCTCCTCATCCTCTTCCCCTCCTTCACTGCGCTGCTTGACGTCAAGCAAAAATAACTGGACCCATATAGTCTGGGTCCTGGTCTCCTTTAGCAACACGACACCTGAATTTAGTGCCGCCTCAGGCCTCTGCCGGTGGATCCCTCTGAGCCTGGCTGTGTAACAAAGGTGAAACAGAACCAGAAGACTCCCAGTCTGTCCCTTTAAACCAGGAGCTGGATGTTTTGATCTGTGCTAATTAAAACGATCTGTTCACTGTGAACGTGAGAACTCTGGTTCCTGTTCTGCAGCAGAGACCAGCGGTCCGTTTACAGCAGGAAATAGCTCCCATCAGGACGTTTCCTCCAGCAGAACGAGGACGGACAGACAGAGAGATTGGATGTGATGGTTAAGGAGAGGCTGGTTGGCTCTGTAAGTGGTAATCCAAACGGCCTGCTGCTCCACAGCTACGCTGACGGACTGGTCTGGATTATACTGGGACTTTGGCTCAAACCACAACTTGAGGTAGAGACAGTCAGCGTTAAATTAAAGTTGCATTCTGCTGTAGCTTTAACATACAGACATGAGAGGGTTCAGTCTGAACATCTGTGAGAACCAACAGAGTCATTCTTCACTTTATGAGTCATTCAAGAGAACCTAACACATTCACCAATGTTCTCACATTTAGATTTTCTCTTAGGTACAAACACAATTCACAAGTTATTTTCAACAATTTTCATGTTGAACAATGTCTTCTGTATTGCAACGGTTTGTATGATTTCTTACGAAAAGTTACGCCTCATTTTTTTGTGTTTTCCTACAAAAGTCCAGCAACTCGTTACATAAACACAGTCTTTTCAAAATAAACTTCTGTCTTCACAGGAAACTACTTAGTTAGGTTCAGACAACTAAACTACTTAGTTAGGTTCAGACAACTAAACTACTTAGTTAGGTTCAGACAACTAAACTACTTAGTTAGGTTTAGACAACTAAACTACTTAGTTAGGTTGAGACAACTAAAGTACTTAGTTAGGTTCAGACAACTAAACTACTTAGTTAGGTTGAGACAACTAAACTACTTAGTTAGGTTGAGACAACTAAAGTACTTAGTTAGGTTGAGACAACTAAAGTACTTAGTTAGGTTGAGACAACTAAACTACTTAGTTAGGTTTAGACAACTAAACTACTTAGTTAGGTTCAGACAACTAAACTACTTAGTTAGGTTGAGACAACTTAAGTACTTAGTTAGGTTGAGACAACTAAAGTACTTAGTTAGGTTGAGACAACTAAACTACTTAGTTAGGTTGAGACAACTTAAGTACTTAGTTAGGTTGAGACAACTAAAGTACTTAGTTAGGTTGAGACAACTAAACTACTTAGTTAGGTTGAGACAACTAAAGTACTTAGTTAGGTTGAGACAACTAAAGTACTTAGTTAGGTTGAGACAACTAAAGTACTTAGTTAGGTTCAGACAACTAAACTACTTAGTTAGGTTTAGACAACAACACTACTTAGTTAGGTTTAGACAACTAAACTACTTAGTTAGGTTCAGACAACTAAACTACTTAGTTAGGTTGAGACAACTAAACTACTTAGTTAGGTTGAGACAACTAAACTACTTAGTTAGGTTGAGACAACTAAAGTACTTAGTTAGGTGTAGACAACTAAAGTACTTAATTAGGTTTAGACAACTAAAGTACTTAGTTAGGTTGAGACAACTAAAGTACTTAATTAGGTTGAGACAACTAAACTACTTAGTTAGGTTGAGACAACTAAACTACATACAAACATACAAAATAATTGCATGGGATAACTATGAATTGCATTATTTTTCATAGCTACGAACGCTGGATGAGACCAGCCTGCTTCCAGACATAAGGCTCTCAATGTGTAGCTTCATACGGTATTATTGGGGCATTAATTATGGTAATTTTTATTTTATTTTTTTTTATCATGAACTTGCGCTCATTTACATATCTGATGTGAGGAGCGTTTGATGAATCTGATGTGGCGCCCAAAAAAGAGAAAGTAAAGATTAGAATAAGAATGTTCTAGTAAGAGGGTTAATGATTGTTGACATATATTATATAGTCAACAATCTTCTGTTTACATCGTCACAGTGACGTGAGTCACTTCCTGCTCTGACCGGGTTATAAACGTGTTCTCTGCTGAACGCAGCGTCGACTCCAATCACGTCTCATCACGGCTCGTTCGTCCTCACGGTCATAACTCACACGGGGAAATATTCTCATGTCCCACTCAAATTGAATCCTGGAATAAGCCATCACGCAATTTATTACTCTCCATGACACACAGCTGATTATAACTGAGAGCTCCGATGGAAACATTCCTGAATGAGAACAAAGGGATTTAACACACACACACACACACACACACACACACGTCCATGGAGACTCCCTCCAATAAAGAGGATTATAGATTTTGCTCTGTGCATCCGAGTGTTTCCAATGAAATCACAGCCTCCTCCTGCACTAGTCATTAAAATTTAAACCATCCCCCTTTTAGCTGAATATCACTATACTGCTCTGCATGCATTAGAGAGTGTGTGTGAGTGTGTGTGTGTGTGTGTGTGTGTGTGTGTGTGTGTGTGTGTGTGTGTGTGAGTGTGGGAGAGTGTCTGCATGAAAGGGTGTGAGAAAATTAGAAAGGAAGATAAGAGGAAGTGTGAGAGAGAATGTGTTTCTATCCTCTGCAGCCCTGAAGGCTAAGACACACACACACACACACACACTCACACACACACACACACGAACACACACGCAGAGTCAATCCTAAAATAAGGAGGAGGAAGAGGAGGCAGTGAGATGAATGTTAAATTTAAATGTTTTCCTCTGAGCTGATGGTGCAGACAGGAAATACATATTTATGTTGAGGCAGCACCTCGACAGGAGGACACACACACACACACACACACACACACACACACACACACGATGAGAGGCTTCAGCTGAAGTTGTGTGAGGTCTCAGTCTAAAGTCGTACGTTTTAATCATCGATTTAACAAAACTGTCTAGTTCCACAGCGACTCGTTGGTATTCTGATTCTAAAGCTTCTCTTCTCTTTTTCATATTCTTCGTGTTTATTTCTGCACAGATATAAAGATCAGGACTCTAAAATCATGAGTATTATTCTATTGGTCTGCATGATGGTGATGATGATGATATAACTCAAAAGTCATGATATATTTAAAGAAGATAGATGGAATCATCCACAAAGTGTCTTTAGTGTTTATCAGATAAAATGACTGAAGACAGTCGACTAATCCTTAACATATTGATATTAATAAAGTTCAGATTCTACAGGTTTATTAGTTCAGTTGTTCTGTTGATTTAAAGTCATGAGTTTATGAGTTAAAAAAGAGACCAGCTGAGCAGTTTAAAGTACTACGATGAAGTATTTATACAGCTACTGAGGATTTAAAGTACTACGATGAAGTATTTATACAGCTACTGAGGATTTAAAGTACTACGATGAAGTATTTATACAGCTACTGAGGATTTAAAGTACTACGATGAAGTATTTATACAGCTACTGAGGATTTAAAGTACTACGATGAAGTATTTATACAGCTACTGAGGATTTAAAGTACTACGATGAAGTATTTATACAGCTACTGAGGATTTAAAGTACTACGATGAAGTATTTATACAGCTACTGAGGATTTAAAGTACTACGATGAAGTATTTATACAGCTACTGAGGATTTAAAGTACTACGATGAAGTATTTATACAGCTACTGAGGATTTAAAGTACTACGATGAAGTATTTATACAGCTACTCAGGATTTAAAGTACTACGATGAAGTATTTATACAGCTACTGAGGATTTAAAGTACTACGATGAAGTATTTATACAGCTAATGAGGATTTAAAGTACTACGATGAAGTATTTATACAGCTACTGAGGATTTAAAGTACTACGATGAAGTATTTATACAGCTACTGAGGATTTAAAGTACTACGATGAAGTATTTATACAGCTAATGAGGATTTAAAGTACTACGATGAAGTATTTATACAGCTACTGAGGATTTAAAGTACTACGATGAAGTATTTATACAGCTACTGAGTCTTGATGAATTTAAGTCCCATTTTGTCTCTTTTAGCTCCGTGTTTGGTCTCCACCTTTCTGAGGGAAACGTCTCTTTAGTCACAGACGGTTGGTAAGAAGTGGACGTCGTCATGGTGACGTCTCTGTTTGTGGACGTTTTGAAGCCTCGAGTTCGGTGTTTTGCCGTCGCCATGTTGTTGTTTTTTAATCAACTAGTGAACAGGAAGTGATCATATCTGGACTGAGGAGGAGTGACGTAGAGACGCCGTATACGTCTCTGGTAGAGACCTGTCAATCACTGTGTAGCCCCGCCCCTAAAGCATCCCCTGCTTTATGGTCTGTTTGACTCTAAATGGGAGATAAACAACGAGCTGAAAGTCACTAGAAAGACACGGCACGCAGTCATTTCCGACATTTGCAGCATAAAGCACCTAAATAAGGAAACAGGAAGTGAAGCCAAGACTGTGTAAACACTGAACTACTGTTTAACGTCTTAATGGAAGATGTCCACAGTTAGTGTTCGGTCCACAGAGCAGCAGAGACCACATGGCCCAGTTAACCTTTGTGTTCCCTCTTTCCATCGCCTCCAGCTCCTCCAGCTGGAAAGGTCTCGACAACAACAACAACACACTTCCTGCTCCGCTCAACACAACTATGCAAATATAAAAACATGAATATTTAATGAGGAAGACAAACAGGAAGACGTCTGTAGTCAGCTTTTGTCTCTAAAGAAAAGATAACGTCTTAAAACAAACAGCAGCAGGTTTCATCTGATTCCAGACCAGTGAGGACGAGTACTTCATCCTAGTACTAATACTACACTGTACTATTATACTAACACCACACAGTAGAAATACTCTGTTACAGTGAAAGTACTCATGTGTAACTGTTCCTTTAGAGAGACAGAACCTGCAGCAGAATGATGATCTACCAACTGATCATCTGATCAATAAACACAGAGACCTCTACCTGTCTGATCAGGTGAGGAGAATGAATTCATGTAAACATAGACAGATGCATTCTGGGAGGTGTAGTGTGTGTAGTGTGGTGTCACATGTGGCTGCAGGGGACAGGAAGCTTTCCAACAGAATTCATCAGAGGAACCATCAGAGCTGAAGAAGACGCTCGGAGAGCCATTACTGTCTCTTTCACACACACACACACACACACACACACACACACACACACACACACACACACACACACACACACACACACACACACACACACACACACACAGTTATTAGCTAGAGAGCTAATTTCCATCTGTGGTCTCTGGGCAAGTTATGACAATTTAGTGGCCTAATATATAGATTACAATCCAAACACACTACAGACACATTCACATGTCAGAGAACAACATGATCCGACTCCTTCTGTCCAAACCAGTCTGGACCTTTTAGAGTCCGTCCACGACTCTAAAACGTCTCTAACGCCTACAACGTCTACAATGTCTCTAACGTCTACAACGTCTACAATGTCTCTAACGTCTACAACGTCTACAATGTCTCTAACGTCTACAACGTCTACAATGTCTCTAACGCCTACAACGCCTACAATGTCTCTAACGCCTACAACGTCTACAATGCCTACAATGCCTACAACGTCTACAACGTCTCTAACGCCTACAACGTCTACAATGTCTCTAACGCCTACAACGTCTACAATGTCTCTAACGCCTACAACGTCTACAATGCCTACAATGCCTACGTCTCTAACGTCTCTAACGTCTACAACGTCTCTAACGTCTACGACGCCTCTAACGTCTCTAACGTCTCTAACATCTACAACGTCTCTAACGTCTCTAACGCCTACAACGTCTACAATGCCTACAACGTCTACAACGTCTCTAACGTCTACAACGCCTACAACGTCTACAATGCCTACGTCTACAACATCTCTAACGTCTACAACGCCTACAACGTCTCTAACGTCTACAACGTCTACAACGTCTCTAACGCCTACAACGTCTCTAACGCCTACAACGTCTCTAACGTCTACAACGTCTCTAACGTCTACAACGTCTACAACGTCTACAATGTCTCTAACGTCTCTAACGTCTACAACGTCTCTAACGCCTACAACGTCTACAACGCCTACAACGTCTCTAACGTCTACAACGTCTCTAACGTCTCTAACGTCTACAACGCCTACAACGTCTCTAACGTCTACAACGCCTACAACGTCTCTAATGTCTCTAACGTCTCTAACGTCTACAACGCCTACAACGTCTCTAACGTCTACAACGTCTCTAACGTATCTAACGTCTACAACGTCTCTAACGTCTACAACGCCTACAACGTCTCTAACGTATCTAACGTCTCTAACGTCTCTAACGTCTACAACGTCTCTAACGTATCTAACGTCTACAACGTCTCTAACGTCTACAACGTCTCTAACGTCTCTAACGTCTCTAACGTCTCTAACGTCTACAACGCCTACAACGTCTCTAACGTCTCTAACGTCTCTAACGTCTCTAACGTCTACAACGCCTACAACGTCTCTAACGTCTCTAACGTCTCTAACGTCTCTAACGTCTACAACGCCTACAACGCCTTCGTGATTCAAAGTTTAAAACGTAGACAAAACGCTGCACTTTATTGAACCAAATGGACATTTTGATAGCTAGCACACTTTTTATGAAGTCACAGATTAAGTTTCAGGAACATTTTGGGTCCGTTTCAGATTTTTAAATGGGTGTGTATTGGACGGATTGTTCAGCGCTAGAGGACAATTTTTACTCTTTATAAACCATTTTTGGTCAAAACGTAGGAAATGTGCTGGTCGCAGTCATGTGTCTGTGGAATCCAACGAACTTACACATTTGGCTCAAGGAGCTGCAGAGCGACATGAACTCCAACCAACTGCTCCATTAGACTCCATGTTAAATCTGACCACTCATTTCTCAAAGAAAGCAGACGGTACCAGTTTTGTATATTGCTCTGAAGCTCACATTTTTAACACCACAAACATAAAAACCACATCAGCGCATTCGGCAGAGTCTTCTCTTTCTCACGGTATCCATATGTTGTTGATTGGACTCATGGTTTTGGTATAGTGGGTATAAAGGGGCAGGGGTTTGACGGGTAGTTTTGTTGACTACTGAAGTCTACTCTAACCTCTCTTAAATAGTCTGCACCCAGGTGCTCCAATCACCATGGCAACCAGTGACACATTTTCTATTATATATTAATATTATTTATTAATATTATTTTCCACTTTCACTGTTAAATCAGTCCTGATCATAACTACTAAGAGTTGGTTTATTTTGGGGATTTTAACCCTTTAATCTGTTTACATAATGTGACACTGAATGTATTTGTTTCCATATATTACATTTTTTGGGAGGATTATCAGAGGCTGGGATATGTGATATATATACACATATATATATATATATATATGAACTCCCTCTTGGTACCGTTGAGGACAAACATGTCCTCTAGTCAAATGGCTATAAAAATACTTTATATCAAGATTATTTTCCACTTTGACCGAGTTCATTGTTTTAACCGACATCAGTCCTGATCATAACTACCAAATATTCAATCGTTTTCAGAGTTTTAACCCTTTAAACGCCAGGTTTTCAGATGATGCGACTACGTTTTACATGAAAAAACACTTTCCGTATTATAAATGCTCAGCAGAAATTTCATTTTTGTATTTCTTCACAGTGAGTCAGTCAGTCATATGTCAGTGATAAGCAACAATATCTATTTTGATGGATTATTTCTTTTTTTGTGCAGTATTAAATTAAATAATCTCTAATAGCTGATTTATAGTCCATTGCTTTTTTGTATTACTCCTATTATCCTTCAAAGTTTTTAGGCTTCTAATTAATAAAACCCTTTAAAGTTGTTACCTTGTAACAGCCTGTTAGAAGGTAACAACTCATTTAAATCAGATTTTAAGTAAAAATACAAACGTTTCTCTGGTTTAGAGTCTCAGATTATGAATGTTTGCTTGTTTTATAGAATATTAAATTAAATATCTTTTGATTTTTTCACAATTTTCTGACATTTAATAGGTCAAGTGATTGATTGATTAATAAAGAAAACAATAAAGCGACTAATAGATGACGATAACGGTAGGTTGCAGCTCTATATTTACATTATATTTAATAAGTGTGTCACTCTTCCTTTTAGTCAGTCAGTCCTACTTCCTGCTGCTCTGCAGTCTTCAGCTCAAACCAGATTTACTTGATGTGTCGCCAGAAAAAGACCCACATCAGTGCACACACACGCACGCACACACACACGCACACACACACACACACACACACACACACACACACACACACACACACACACACACACACACACACCATTGTGTGAATTAGAAAGCACTTCAGTCACAGCAGCTCTTCCCCTCCGGCTGCTCCTCTTCCTCCATCACACTGATGGGAGCGTCTCCTTTGATGTGTTGCCACTTTATGAGCTGACTGTGTGTGTGTGTGTGTGTGTGTGTGTGTGTTGCTGTCTTGCTGATCTGATTGGTCGATCTACAGAAAATGAATCAGTGATTTTATTGTTTGATGGTTGCAGCTTCTAAAATGTGACAATCTCTGTTTGTTTTTTGTGTAATTTATATTATTGTAAATTATTCATCATCGTCGATTCGTTTTTTTGTCGACTACATTAGTCAATTGATTAAAGCAACGACTATCTGAATGATCATTAACTGTTTTAATAAACGTTTGATGGATCCACGTTCATAAATGAACGTTCATTATTTATTTCATAATAAAATGAAGAAAACTGGACATTTGAAGACGTCATCTTGGACTCTGAGATTATTCACAGTTTTCTAATATTTTATAGACGACTACTTGATTAACCTGTGTGATAATCTGCAGATGGATCCATAATAAAATAAGCATGAAGACATGCATATGTGACAGGAATGAGGATAACATCCCTCCACCTACCGACACTCAGCTGCTCTCAGATCTCACTGGAACTACTTTCTGCTCAAGAAATAGTCCCACTGAAAACGAGAGGTGGAAGAAGAAATTTCTCAAAATATCAAAATGTGCAGGTTTGGACAGTAATGATAACATCATGATGATGTCATTGTTAACCTGAGATAGATTGTTTCACCTATTTCTAGTTAATTACTTCGTTATACTAACAATACGTTTCTGGGTTCTTATCCATGTTTGTCTGTCTGCAGTGAACTAAAACATCTTTAAACTGAAACCGTCTCGGTGGTTTTCATTCAGCAAGGACTCAGATCTGATCCTGCAGAGAGCGAAGGTGAGAACACAAGACAGAGACTCTATTTTATAGGACGGAGAATGAAACCCAGCTGTGTGCAGAGAGCGAGGAACCGGGTTCAGAGCCAACACACATAAACTGGATTAACTATCAGTGTGAGGCCCCTGACCTCCGGTGAGTCCAGTCCTCCTTTGACACGTTGTCCCGCTGAGCATTTTCATAATTTGGGTTTTAGTTGTCCTCAGTCTTTGAATCAATGAGACTCTATTTATGCACACATGCAGGAATGACCCAAAACGTGCAAAAATATTTACAATTAGTGTCGGTCAATATTGGAATTTCCCTTCTGTAATATTGCTTTCAGAAAAACGATGATATATGAAATCATCATCAGACATGAAACTCATCAGAGCTAAAAGGTGTGGAGTCAAACACTGTAAAACAAAAAAAAGGTGTTATATGAAACCAAAAAAGCATAGTATAATAAAAAAGAAAGCTGATCTGCTGATGTAAATGTATTTTACTTCTGTTTTATCAGGAGTTTGTTCTTTAACGTCTTTGAGACGCCGTCCAATAAATCCTCCACAACAGCGTTTTTGTGCCGACCTCAGCACATGTTGCTAACGGCGTAAAGGTTTACGAGGGGGAACTCCAGCTTTAAGCTTCGACTGCGGCAGACTGGGGTTTCTGTTGGACGGTGAGTTGTAAGATTTGTGGTGTTTCCATCCGACAAATGTTCTCTGGTTCTCCTTTTCTGTTTGGTTTAAAACCAAGGAAACACCAAATAGACACATTAGCAGTTTGCTAATCTTTCCTGAAGTTTAAGGGCTACATGTGTAATTACTAAAGCTGTACCGCATAGTTTGAAGCTTTCATTCACAAACTAGATATTTAAATTATTATCATTAATAACTTAAAGCCCAGGCTTACTCTCACACGCACACACAATTACATTTTCTTCTTCTTTTGTTGTTTGTAATGTATTGTAAAAACATCTTGTCAATAATATTTTACGTAGTCATATCTTATGCAGAGAATATTAGAGAACATTTTATGTTCTCTGTAATATTGGGAAAGTTTAATATTATATAGGTGGAGGCTTCAAATGAGCCCAGTTGGCTTTTTGCCTCTTCCTGCTCTGTGATATTATTTATCTCTGTTATGTTTGTTTATTTTTATTTTATTGTTGAAATTGTGCAGAATAAATAAACTAAACTAAAGTAACATTGCGTACAAAAGTCCACCGGCTTCTAGCTTCTCTTTCCCTTTCAAACACACACATAGCGATCGACTCGGCACTGTAAATGTCTCAGTCCAAAAGTCCAAGTTTTCATCTAACGAAATATTCTACTTCAGTGCATATTTGTTGGCGTTAAGCCTCTGAAAAACAAAATTTTTGCTACAGTCAAAAACTGTTTACTCTCCCACACGCAGCTGTATTAACGGGGCTGTCCAGCAACAATCTAACAGAACCATAAGTTACGTTTAAAGAACCACAATAACACTAAATCAGACATATAGCAGGTTGTTACCTTTTACAAGGTTACAACGCTAATTGTTTTTTGTCATTGTTGTCAAATGCAGTTTGTAGTTCCATTTTGCTCTGATACGCTACAACAAGACGGTGAAACAGAGAAAGAAAGAGACAAAACAGGCGTTGTATAATTCTTGAGAACATCGTTCTGTTATCGTGGCCGACCAACATTGTGTTGAATCTTGTGATATCATCCATAAAGACACAAAGAAACCAGGAGAAGTTATTAAGTGAGTAATGTTTTGAGAAATGTGGACATGTCCTTTTACTCCCCCATAAAACGCTGCGTCCCCA
This sequence comes from Leptoclinus maculatus, assembly GCA_032191485.1. Taxonomy (NCBI): domain Eukaryota; kingdom Metazoa; phylum Chordata; class Actinopteri; order Perciformes; family Stichaeidae; genus Leptoclinus; species Leptoclinus maculatus. Next base: position 53,750 of record JAVDOI010000105.1, on the reverse strand, counting down.
CAACGTCCTCTAAACGAGACACACACACACTCACAGATGCTGTGTGGAGTCCTCCCTGGTGATTAGTCCTCCCGTGGTGGAACACAGCCTAATGCTGCCACCGTATCAGAATACCAACAACAACAACAATTAGCGCCACTCGTCCCCATTGAGCGCTATAGCGTGGGGTCAATTAGGAAGACATGAAGAGGACGGATAATCTCATTACAGCTGTTTACCTCGTGGTGTAAAGAGGGAACATAAAGCCAACAGGATGATGGAGGTTGGTGGTGGGTTTTGTTTCCTGTCATCAGCCATGGGGGGGTCAGGTCTCTGCTGTAATCCCCCCCGGCTGCAGCTCGGAGAGCTGGTTTGGTGCAGACCGGCCGCTCGATGCCGGCGGGCAGCGTAGAGAGGTGTCAGATTGAGCTGCAGTGACATTCAGCTGTTTGACTCACAACACAGACGACGAGGAGGAGGAAGAGGAAGAGGAAGAGGAGGATGATGATGACTGGTGTCTGTGTTTACACTAACTGATACTGACACTCTGTATACGTCTACTACTACTACTACTATTACTACTACTACTAGTACTACTACTACGACTGTTACTATTGCTATTACTACTACTACTACTATTACTACTAATATACTAATACTACTACTATTACTACTACTACTAGTACTACTACTATGACTGTTACTATTGCTATTACTACTACTACTACTACTATTACTACTAATATACTAATACTACTACTATTACTACTACTATTGGTAATACTACTATTACTACTACTACTAGTACTATTGCTAATACTACTACTACTACTATTACTACTATTACTAATACTTCTACTACTACTACTATTACTACTACTACTACTACGACTGTTACTATTGCTATTACTACTGCGACTTTAAGCCACATGTTAAATATTAGAACGACTATTTGGAGCAAAGCTAAAAAAACATTCTTTAGTTTCACATCACAAGTAGAAAAGTCCTTCAGAAGAGTTCAGATCTCCTCTAGATCTCTGTCTCTCCTCTTAAACAAAGAAGAGCTGAATCTCAACGTACAGTCAAGATGGCGGAGAAGACAAACATTAACAGAAAGTCTTTCAGCTACAGAAGCAGTTGTTGATGACTACCGGCCCTTTAAGAGGAGCGAGGAGTCATTCAAAAATAGGTTTTCTTTTAAACCATGAGAGGAAACTGATAAATAAACACAGATGATATCAAACTGATGAGTTCAGAAATATGAGATGAGATGTGGACAGACTCAAAGAACCACTCTCACACACACACGCATGATCTCCACACAGCTTTACACCTGCTGAGATAATAAACTGGATATTTTTGGGTTTTGACGGAATTATGATAATTTTAAACAATTTTCAGGCAAAGAGATTAATAAAAGTAAATAATCATCAGATGAATCAATAATAGAATCTATAGTTTGCTGCAGGTTTAGACTCATCCAGCAGTGATAACAGCTGATTCATATTATTATAACAGGATGTAATAAAGATCATGTTTATGTTCAACAAACACGTCAGTTCACGATTCATTGATCATTTATTGATTTAAATATTAATATTTATGTTTTCTGTCTAAAGAAGTTTGATTTCCCTCATGAAGAAACATCACCAAGAGAAAAAAGAAAAGTTTCTGTTTTCAGACGAGAAACAGAAACAAGAACATTTAGAAATAACTCAAGTGATCAAAGTGATCGATCGGCTTCACTAGAAACAAGTCTTTTCTCCCACAATGCACTGCAGGAGGAGGAGGAGCTTACTGACGGTTATTAGTGAATGAAGTAAAAACATCTGTTCAATCAGAATCATATTAAATATGAATTAAATATGAGAGTGACTAACGTTTACCTTTAGAAGGATCAATAAAGTCGATCAACGGGAGAATAATGCAGAAATGTAATAAAAAGCTGATTTTATGTTTGATATATCAGAATATTAGAGCTGCAGCGATTAATCAATTAATCAATTATTCATTATTGTCAAAGAATTGTATCAGTTTCAGTCATTTTTTAAGAATAAATTATTCTTGAAACTCATTAAATATTAATATTGTCATGTTTCTAAACTAAAGATGTTTGAGGTCGTCTTTCACCATTTTATCAAAAAAACACGAAATTAAAAATGTAAAATAAGATTTTAAAACATTTTATAAACCAAACGATTCATCTGGAAAACAAACAAACGATCAATAAACAAACATATACTAAATACATATCAGAGCATCAACAACTAAATACCAATGAATGATGTCATCGTCAGCTTGAATGTTTTTAGTTTCATGAAGTGAAAAAAGTTTATTTATTTATTTATCTAAACGTGTGTTTGATCTTAAAAAGCTTTTATTTGTCTCTGTGTTGGTGAGGACACTCTCCTGTCTGTCTCCTCTGTCCTTAGAGAAGGAGACACGTGAGACACTCTCCTGTCTGTCTCCTCTGTCCTTAGAGAAGGAGACACGCGAGACACTCTCCTGTCTGTCTCCTCTGTCCTTAGAGAAGGAGACACGTGAGACACTCTCCTGTCTGTCTCCTCTGTCCTTAGAGAAGGAGACACGCGAGACACTCTCCTGTCTGTCTCCTCTGTCCTTAGAGAAAGAGACACGTGAGACACTCTCCTGTCTGTCTCCTCTGTCCTTAGAGAAAGAGACACGCGAGACACTCTCCTGTCTGTCTCCTCTGTCCTTAGAGAAAGAGACACGCGAGACACTCTCCTGTCTGTCTCCTCTGTCCTTAGAGAAAGAGACACGTGAGACACTCTCCTGTCTGTCTCCTCTGTCCTTAGAGAAAGAGACACGCGAGACACTCTCCTGTCTGTCTCCTCTGTCCTTAGAGAAAGAGACACGCGAGACACTCTCCTGTCTGTCTCCTCTGTCCTTAGAGAAAGAGACACGCGAGACACTCTCCTGTCTGTCTCCTCTGTCCTTAGAGAAAGAGACACGCGAGACACTCTCCTGTCTGTCTCCTCTGTCCTTAGAGAAGGAGACACGCGAGACACTCTCCTGTCTGTCTCCTCTGTCCTTAGAGAAGGAGACACGCGAGACACTCTCCTGTCTGTCTCCTCTGTCCTTAGAGAAAGAGACACGCGAGACACTCTCCTGTCTGTCTCCTCTGTCCTTAGAGAAAGAGACACGCGAGACACTCTCCTGTCTGTCTCCTCTCTCCTTAGAGAAAGAGACACGTGAGACACTCTCCTGTCTGTCTCCTCTGTCCTTAGAGAAGGAGACACGCGAGACACTCTCCTGTCTGTCTCCTCTGTCCTTAGAGAAAGAGACACGCGAGACACTCTCCTGTCTGTCTCCTCTGTCGTTAGAGAAGGAGACACGCGAGACACTCTCCTGTCTGTCTCCTCTGTCCTTAGAGAAGGAGACACGCGAGACACTCTCCTGTCTGTCTCCTCTGTCCTTAGAGAAAGAGACACGCGAGACACTCTCCTGTCTGTCTCCTCTGTCCTTAGAGAAGGAGACACGCGAGACACTCTCCTGTCTGTCTCCTCTGTCCTTAGAGAAAGAGACACGCGAGACACTCTCCTGTCTGTCTCCTCTGTCCTTAGAGAAAGAGACACGCGAGACACTCTCCTGTCTGTCTCCTCTGTCCTTAAAGACAGACACGTGAGACACTCTCCTGTCTGTCTCCTCTGTCCTTAGAGAAAGAGACACGCGAGACACTCTCCTGTCTGTCTCCTCTGTCCTTAAAGACAGACACGTGAGACACTCTCCTGTCTGTCTCCTCTGTCCTTAGAGAAAGAGACACGCGAGACACTCTCCTGTCTGTCTCCTCTGTCCTTAGAGAAAGAGACACGCGAGACACTCTCCTGTCTGTCTCCTCTGTCCTTAAAGACAGACACGTGAGACACTCTCCTGTCTGTCTCCTCTGTCCTTAGAGAAGGAGACACGTGAGACACTCTCCTGTCTGTCTCCTCTGTCCTTAGAGAAAGAGACACGCGAGACACTCTCCTGTCTGTCTCCTCTGTCCTTAGAGAAGGAGACACGCGAGACACTCTCCTGTCTGTCTCCTCTGTCCTTAGAGAAAGAGACACGCGAGACACTCTCCTGTCTGTCTCCTCTGTCCTTAAAGACAGACACGTGAGACACTCTCCTGTCTGTCTCCTCTGTCCTTAGAGAAAGAGACACGCGAGACACTCTCCTGTCTGTCTCCTCTGTCCTTAGAGAAGGAGACACGCGAGACACTCTCCTGTCTGTCTCCTCTGTCCTTAGAGAAAGAGACACGCGAGACACTCTCCTGTCTGTCTCCTCTGTCCTTAGAGAAAGAGACACGCGAGACACTCTCCTGTCTGTCTCCTCTGTCCTTAAAGACAGACACGTGAGACACTCTCCTGTCTGTCTCCTCTGTCCTTAGAGAAAGAGACACGCGAGACACTCTCCTGTCTGTCTCCTCTGTCCTTAGAGAAAGAGACACGCGAGACACTCTCCTGTCTGTCTCCTCTGTCCTTAAAGACAGACACGTGAGACACTCTCCTGTCTGTCTCCTCTGTCCTTAGAGAAGGAGACACGTGAGACACTCTCCTGTCTGTCTCCTCTGTCCTTAGAGAAAGAGACACGCGAGACACTCTCCTGTCTGTCTCCTCTGTCCTTAGAGAAGGAGACACGCGAGACACTCTCCTGTCTGTCTCCTCTGTCCTTAGAGAAAGAGACACGCGAGACACTCTCCTGTCTGTCTCCTCTGTCCTTAAAGACAGACACGTGAGACACTCTCCTGTCTGTCTCCTCTGTCCTTAGAGAAAGAGACACGCGAGACACTCTCCTGTCTGTCTCCTCTGTCCTTAGAGAAAGAGACACGCGAGACACTCTCCTGTCTGTCTCCTCTGTCCTTAGAGAAAGAGACACGCGAGACACTCTCCTGTCTGTCTCCTCTGTCCTTAAAGACAGACACGTGAGACACTCTCCTGTCTGTCCTCTGTCCTCATAAAGTGTCCTCATCTCCTTCACATAATCAACACAATCAAGCTTTAAACAAACAAACCCCGTTTGTTGAAGAACTGCTCGTGCACGAGGAGCTCGGTGCGTGTGACGGACCGGGCTTCCCGTTACCGGGAGCAGGCGCCGGTAAACCGAGCAAGCAGCGCGCCTTCAGCGGGGAGAACCACGGACACACGGCGGAGACACGGAGCGCCTCTTACCGGTTCAGAAGAAGATGAAGCTCCGGTGCGATGCTCCTCGAGCTGAGTCCCGGTGCTTCCTCCGTCTATCCGCTCTCGCTCTCTCTCACGCGCTCTCCGGTGCTGCCCTCCGGTAGGACGGAACGGAACGGGGGGCGCGTGCCCGAGACAGCGCCGTGCACGACGTTCCGGGTCTGGTCTCTTGTCAGCGGGTACCGACCGACCCGGTTATCAATAAACATGAGTTATCATAAACACAGTTTGGTTATTGATCATCAATATGTTGTTTAAGACACTCTGAGGGACTGTCTCTTTAAATATGTTAATGAGCTGATCAATATGATCAGGAACTATTCTGTTCAAGAATTAATATCAATAATAAATACATATTATATATATAATAAATAAATAAAATGAGTGAGGACCAAAGCTGACCTTTATTACATATATTATATTATGTATTTATTATTTATTATTATTATGAAACGGTTTGATATTTATTGTTTAATATTTGGAGAGCGAGGTATGAAATAACTCGTCATTCTGTAATAAAATAAAACATCAGATATATATTTAGTGTCTCATAAACTCATGAGGGTTTCTGCTCGTTATAAATATAATAAATAAAATCAAGACAGAAACATAAATAAATAGGTGCTTAATAATAATATGATAATAATGATTCATTGATTTCTTCTGATGGCAGCTTTAAGATAAGTTAAGATAAGATAATCCTTTATTAGTCCCGCAGTGGGGAAATTTACAGGATCACAGCAGCAAGTGGACAGTGCACACAAGATAGAGTGACAAGAAATATAAATATTAAACAGTAAAGAATATCAACTATACAAAAAGTACAAAAAGCACAAAAAAATCAACAATAAACTCAAAAAATTAAAAACAATTAAATAAAAATAAGAAGAATAGAATATTATATATACAGACAGAGTATTGTGTATTGTACAGAGTAATTATTGCACAGATTATTAGTGTTTGGTGGTCTACTGTTGTGTGGTCTACTGGGAGCACAGCTGGTTGTGCAGCCTGACAGCAGCAGGAAGGAAGGACCTGCGGTACCTCTCCTTCACACACCACATATATATATATATATATATATATATATATATGAAGGAAGGACCTGCGGTACCTCTCCTTCACACACCGGGGGGGAATCAGCTGGTGGCTGAAGGAGCTGCACAGAGCTGCCAGGGCGTCCCGCATGGGGTGGGAGGTGTTGCTCATCAGGGATGATAGTTTAGCCTAGTTTAGTCTCCTCAGCAGATAGAGTCTGCTCTGACCCTTTTTATGAAGTGCATGTGTGTGATCAGTCCAGTCCAGTTTATAGTTCAAGTGAACACCCAGGTACTTATAAGATCTCACCATCTCAATGTCCATTCCCTGGATGTTCACTGGTACCGGAGGAGGGCGTTTTCCCCGGCGGAAGTCCACCACCAGCTCTTTGGTTTTACCAGAGTTGATCTGGAGGCGGTTCTGCTGGCACCATCCTATGAAGTCCTGGTTCAGTTCCCTGTATTCCCCGTCATCATCGGCGGAAATGAGGCCGACGATTGCAGAGTCGTCAGAGAACTTTTGCAGGTGGCAGTTGGTGTTGTTTGGTGTTGTTTGGTGTTGTTTGGTGTTGTTTGGTGGTGTTTGGTGTTGTTTGGTGGTGTTTGGTGGTGTTTGGTGGTTTGGTGTTGTTTGGTGGTGTTTGGTGGTGTTTGGTGGTGTTTGGTGTTGTTTGGTGTTGTTTGGTGGTGTTTGGTGGTGTTTGGTGTTGTTTGGTGTTGTTTGGTGTTGTTTGGTGGTGTTTGGTGGTGTTTGGTGTTGTTTGGTGGTGTTTGGTGGTGTTTGGTGTTGTTCGGTGGTGTTCGGTGTTATTTGGTGGTGTTTGGTGGTGTTTGGTGGTGTTTGGTGTTGTTTGGTGTTGTTTGGTGTTGTTTGGTGGTGTTTGGTGGTGTTTGGTGTTGTTTGGTGTTGTTTGGTGGTGTTTGGTGTTGTTCGGTGGTGTTCGGTGTTGTTTGGTGGTGTTTGGTGTTGTTTGGTGGTGTTTGGTGGTGTTTGGTGTTGTTTGGTGGTGTTTGGTGTTGTTCGGTGGTGTTTGGTGTTGTTTGGTGGTGTTTGGTGGTGTTTGGTGGTGTTTGGTGTTGTTCGGTGGTGTTTGGTGTTGTTTGGTGGTGTTTGGTGGTGTTTGGTGTTGTTTGGTGTTGTTCGGTGGTGTTTGGTGGTGTTTGGTGTTGTTTGGTGTTGTTCGGTGGTGTTTGGTGTTGTTTGGTGGTGTTTGGTGGTGTTTGGTGTTGTTTGGTGGTGTTTGGTGGTGTTTGGTGTTGTTTGGTGGTGTTTGGTGGTGTTTGGTGGTGTTTGGTGTTGTTTGGTGTTGTTTGGTGGTGTTTGGTGGTGTTTGGTGTTGTTTGGTGTTGTTTGGTGTTGTTTGGTGGTGTTTGGTGGTGTTTGGTGTTGTTTGGTGGTGTTTGGTGGTGTTTGGTGTTGTTCGGTGGTGTTCGGTGTTATTTGGTGGTGTTTGGTGGTGTTTGGTGGTGTTTGGTGTTGTTTGGTGTTGTTTGGTGTTGTTTGGTGGTGTTTGGTGGTGTTTGGTGTTGTTTGGTGTTGTTTGGTGGTGTTTGGTGTTGTTCGGTGGTGTTCGGTGTTGTTTGGTGGTGTTTGGTGTTGTTTGGTGGTGTTTGGTGGTGTTTGGTGTTGTTTGGTGGTGTTTGGTGTTGTTCGGTGGTGTTTGGTGTTGTTTGGTGGTGTTTGGTGGTGTTTGGTGGTGTTTGGTGTTGTTCGGTGGTGTTTGGTGTTGTTTGGTGGTGTTTGGTGGTGTTTGGTGTTGTTTGGTGTTGTTCGGTGGTGTTTGGTGGTGTTTGGTGTTGTTTGGTGTTGTTCGGTGGTGTTTGGTGTTGTTTGGTGGTGTTTGGTGGTGTTTGGTGTTGTTTGGTGGTGTTTGGTGGTGTTTGGTGTTGTTTGGTGGTGTTTGGTGGTGTTTGGTGGTGTTCGGTGGTGTTCGGTGGTGTTCGGTGGTGTTTGGTGTTGTTTGGTGTTGTTTGGTGGTGTTTGGTGGTGTTTGGTGTTGTTTGGTGGTGTTTGGTGGTGTTTGGTGTTGTTTGGTGGTGTTCGGTGTTGTTCGGTGTTGTTCGGTGGTGTTTGGTGGTGTTTGGTGGTGTTTGGTGTTGTTTGGTGTTGTTTGGTGGTGTTTGGTGGTGTTTGGTGGTGTTTGGTGGTGTTTGGTGGTGTTTGGTGGTGTTTGGTGGTGTTTGGTGTTGTTTTGTGGTGTTCGGTGTTGTTCGGTGTTGTTTGGTGGTGTTTGGTGTTGTTTGGTGGTGTTTGGTGGTGTTTGGTGTTGTTTTGTGGTGTTCGGTGTTGTTCGGTGGTGTTTGGTGGTGTTTGGTGGATTAGATGATTGAGGTCTGAAGAAACAAGACATATCGGCAATTTAACAATGTATTCATTGAACAAACAGGAGCTTCAGTAGCGTGTGGAAGAACCATACACAGCCACAATAGCCTGGCTCCTCCTCCTCATGCTGGTCACCAGCCTGGCTCCTCCTCCTCAAAAGGAAGGAAGGGAGGGGGGAGGAAGGAAAGGAGGAAGGCTTTGATTCACGTTGAATCCTCTGAAGGAGGACAGACATGAAGAGAGAAGATGAAGATGAAGGTGATGAAGATGATGAAGGTGATGATAAAGACTAAGATGAAGGTGAAGAAGATGATGAAGGTGATGAAGACTAAGATGAAGGTGAAGAAGATGGTGAAGGTGATGAAGATGATGATGAAGGTGATGAAGATGATGAAGGTGATGATAAAGATGATGAAGCTGATGAAGATGATGAAGATGATAAAGATGATGAAGATGATAGTAGTATCTGAGTATATAACAGAGTATCTGGAGCCTCCTGCTGGTGAGAAGAAGAACAACAAGAGATTCTGTTCAAGTTCCACTGAAGGATTTTAATATAATGTAATATTTAAAAACCAGTGGTGGGCCGTCAGGGCCTGCAAAGCCTTCTCTGCTGGCCTAAACAGAATCACAAAGTTATATCTATTTTATAATTTAATCATTTTTTCTTAAATACACTACATGTATTATAATTTATAACAATATTTTCCCCATTATCTTATTTTCTCATTGCACAGCTCCTGTCTTCCTCAGTTGCTCTGCTTCCAGTGCAGCTTGTTTTAAGTAGAGCTTTTATCCAATCAGATTTCACCTCTGTGTCTCTAGGTAGAAGAGAGGCCCGAGGCCTGCAGACTCACAAGTGAATCCATGTGCAGTTTAAGTGAATGGGGACGATATTGTTGATTGTCATAGTGTTCAACCAATCAGATCTTTAGTTTGACATGTTGGGCGTATTCTTTGACGTGTCAGAGCCTGCTAGCTGGCCTAGCCATACGTGATTGGTCAGTGGGCTAGCCTGACATGTTGGGCGGTGACAATCCCAATATCTGCTGCCTCTGTCGAGCGGACATTTTCAGCCTCAAACGCATTAAAACGTATTCAAGAAATACAACTGGGGAGGCTCCACTGTCTTCACTGGCGTCCATGAATCCAGAAGGACTTCTTACTGGAACTAAAACACACGGATGTACTGAACAACCGAGAGATTAAACTCTTTATTAACAAAGAAAGGAGGATGGACTTTGTCTTTAAATAGTGAAGAGCAGCTCTGGTAAGTTAACTGCAGTAGCTTTAACTGCCATAAATATTATTTATGTCATTATTTAATATGCTTGTTTATATTATATATTATTATTTGTACAACTAGTTTTATATGTGATAGGAACTATTGTTACGTCCAATGTTGCTCTGGGGACATATTTAGCTGGTGCACATCAACAAGAAGATGCGTGAAGCGGCAGCGGTCTATATACTCCACGCAAAGTGTTAAAGTTAAGTTTAAGTTTTTAAGTGATCATCTTTGAAGATTCATGTGTTTTCACGAGGACTCTTTTTCTCTCTCGGTGTTGACAGACGAATAAATCCGTCACTAACAAGAACTATGGAGTCGTGTATTTCCTGCAGGGAGTGAGAGTTACTACTCTGTTCATGTGTCTATGGTGTCGTTTTCATGATGTGGGTAATATTGTTCCCTCTGATATGAATAATATTTGAATGGCCCGTGCTCTTCAGTGTGTGGATGAATGCGTGTTTTAGCTGAATTGATTTTGACTCATTGTTGGTTAATGTCGCCGCATCCCGTCATGTATTCATGTATCTGCACTCTGAGTGTATTTGTCGGTGTAAAGTGCAGGCCCAGGTATAAAATGCACGGCCCGCCACTGTTAAATACTAATACCACTGTGTATAAGTACTCTGTTACTGTAACAGTACTGACATCACACCGACAAAGTACTCTGTTACAGTAAAAGTACTAATAATACACAGAAAAAATAATCTGTTACAGTAAAAGTATACTACACAGTAATACGTTGTTACAGTAAAAGTACTAATACCACACTGTAAAAATAGTGTTTTGCAGTAAAAGTACTAATACCACACATGGATAATACTCTGACAGTAAGAGTACTAATACCACTGTGTAAAAGTACTCAGTTACATTAAAAGTACTAATACCACATTGTAATAATACTCTGTTAGAGTAAAATATTCCTTCAGTAAAAGTATGTCAGTATAATCAGTAAAATGTAGTTAAAGTATTCAAACTGTGACTGTTGTACTAATATATCATTAGAGTATTATTACTCATGCATTAAACACAGAAATGTACTGTTGTACTTGTTTCTGTAAAGTAATGAAAGCTGTCAGATAAAAGTACAACAGTAAAAACTTCTGAGGTGTAGAATACATAAATATAAATACTTCAGTAAAGTTCATAAAGCTCATACTTGTACTTGAGTTAATGTACTTTCCACCTGTGGAACTAGAAGCCCGATCCAGAAAAACACAATAAAAGTACACAAATGTTTGAGACGTTTAATGTAATAAATCTTCTTCTGGAGTTTATCAGACTCCTTCTTCTTCTTCTTCTTCTTCTTCTTCTTCTTCTTCTTCTTCTGATTGTTTAAAGACTGTAATCAGTTTGTTCTGAGGTCAAATTAAACTGCTGACACAGCAGTTAAACAACCTGGGAAATTCCTCATCAGGTGAGTCACACACACACACACACACACACACACACACACACACACACACACACACACTGTCTGTGCGTGTGTGTGACTCTGTCTGTGTGTGTATGTGTGTTCCTGTGTGTGTATGTGTGTGTGTGTGTTCCTGTGTGTATATGTGTGTGTGTGTGTGTGTATGTGTTCCTGTGTGTGTCTGTGTGTATATGTGTTCCTGTGTGTGTATGTGTGTGTGTTCCTGTGTGTGTGTATATGTGTGTGTGTTCCTGTGTGTGTATGTGTGTGTGTGTGTGTGTATGTGTTCCTGTGTGTGTGTGTGTGTGTATGTGTTCCTGTGTGTGTGTGTGTGTGTATGTGTTCCTGTGTGTGTCTGTGTGTTCCTGTGTGTATGTGTGTGTGTCTGTGTGTTCCTGTGTGTGTGTATGTGTTCCTGTGTGTGTATGGTGTGTGTGTTCCTGTGTGTATATGTGTGTGTCTGTGTGTTCCTGTGTGTATGTGTTTGTGTTCCTGTGTGTATATGTGTGTGTGTGTGTGTGTGTATGTGTTCCTGTGTGTATGTGTGTGTGTCTGTGTGTTCCTGTGTGTGTATGTGTGTGTGTTCCTGTGTGTATATGTGTGTGTCTGTGTGTTCCTGTGTGTATGTGTTTGTGTTCCTGTGTGTATATGTGTGTGTCTGTGTGTTCCTGTGTGTATGTGTTTGTGTTCCTGTGTGTATATGTGTGTGTGTGTGTGTGTGTTCCTGTGTGTATGTGTGTGTGTCTGTGTGTTCCTGTGTGTGTATGTGTGTGTGTTCCTGTGTGTATATGTGTGTGTCTGTGTGTTCCTGTGTGTATGTGTTTGTGTTCCTGTGTGTATATGTGTGTGTGTGTGTGTGTGTATGTGTTCCTGTGTGTATGTGTGTGTGTCTGTGTGTTCCTGTGTGTGTATGTGTGTGTGTTCCTGTGTGTATATGTGTGTGTCTGTGTGTTCCTATGTGTATGTGTGTGTGTGTGTTCCTGTGTGTATGTGTGTGTGTCTGTGTGTTCCTGTGTGTGTATGTGTGTGTGTTCCTGTGTGTATATGTGTGTGTCTGTGTGTTCCTGTGTGTATGTGTTTGTGTTCCTGTGTGTGTCTGTGTGTTCCTGTGTGTATGTGTGTGTGTCTGTGTGTTCCTGTGTGTGTATGTGTGTGTGTTCCTGTGTGTATATGTGTGTGTCTGTGTGTTCCTGTGTGTATGTGTTTGTGTTCCTGTGTGTGTCTGTGTGTTCCTATGTGTATGTGTGTGTGTGTGTGTTCCTGTGTGTGTCTGTGTGTTCCTATGTGTATGTGTGTGTGTGTGTGTGTGTTCCTGTGTGTGTATGTGTTCCTGTGTGTGTCTGTGTGTTCCTATGTGTATGTGTGTGTGTGTGTTCCTGTGTGTGTCTGTGTGTTCCTATGTGTATGTGTGTGTGTGTGTGTGTTCCTGTGTGTGTATGTGTTCCTGTGTGTGTATGTGTTCCTATGTGTATGTGTGTGTGTGTGTTCCTGTGTGTGTATGTGTTCCTATGTGTATGTGTGTGTGTGTGTTCCTGTGTGTGTATGTGTGTGTGTCTGGAGTTTTCAGTGTGGGCGGGGCCATGGCTCCAGGAAGTAAACTGTCTCGCTCTGTCCATCATGTGTATAAAGCGGCTCGTGACCGTGTACCGTGTGTTCGATACCTCCGTCTCTCCGTGATGACTGAGGCCGTCCTCGTGGATCTGATCCACGGCTGCGGTCCGCGCTGTACCGCCGCGTCTCTACCGGAGGATGAACCCGCATCTCCGTCTCACGTCTTCCTGCTGTGCGGTACCGGGGACGCGTGTCTGAGCGCGTGCAGCAGCAGCGTGCACGTGCTGGACTCGGGCTCCACCGCGGAGCGTCTGTACCGGTTCAAACAGACCGTGGACCAGCTGGACCTGAGCTCGGTCCGGGTCTACACGACCCCGCGAGGTCGTGACGTGCTGCTCCTCTACCAGCAGCAGCTGTTTACGGAAGTGTACACCTTCCACTACCACGTGGACCACCGGCTCACCTGTCCGGGCTGCGCAGGCTCCGCCCACTCTGCGGGGGACCCACCTGGTGGTGATGACGCGGTCCAGGTAGGACAACAGGTGTCCCGGTTTCTGCAGCAGCTGCCCGCGCTGAGGGGCGGAGTCAGGGTTCTGACGTCATCGCTGATTCCAGGTCGGTTTAAAAGAAAAAAAACATTTTAGCTGAAAAGTTTAACAACTTTAAAACTTTATTAGTTCATGTGATGACCCACAATATATATATAAATAAATAACTGAAATGTCCTAAAAGGTATATTTAATGTGTTAAAAATGCATCCTAAAAATATAATAAAACAACAAAATATTGAAGTCCAATGTTCATAAATAAAGTGACTCTGTTAAGATTATGAGAAAAAAGTGAAAGAATCAGAAGAGAAGAACATTAAAGTATCTTCCTCTTTAATGTTTTGTTTTATTTGATACGGGACATTGCACATTAAAAAACATTTCTGTAAATGTGCCAGAGTTAGCCAAGAGGCTATTTTTCATCTGTAGTCCCAAGAGGAAGATGTTACATAATAAACCTAAAAACAGAAGATAAGATTCAATTTAAAAGGTTAAACAATGTTCACGCTTTACAATGCGTGCACAAACAATGAAAAAAGTGAGAATAAAAGTCTTCTACATTGTCAAGGACGAACAAGACAAGACAGAGGCTCTCAGAGTCAACACACACAACCAGTGGCGGCTGGTCCACAGAGGGCGCTAGGGCGCCGCCCCCCCCTTGAGCTACAAATAATACAAAATAAAATAGATAATAGTAAACTATACAAATTGTCAATATTTGTGTTTTTGAAACATGGAATCACCCAGTAATATGTGTAAAATATGATATCTGTGGTAAATAGATGCTTTTCCTGCTCGTCCTCTCCTCTGTGCACGTCTCAGCTGCTGGGGCGCTGGAGGAACTGCCCCAAAGAGGCGGGTCTATGAAGCAGTTTAGCCAATGATGCTTTAATGCTGACTAAAGATATAAATGAGTGACATACAATTTAGCCAATCAGCGTCCTCAAATAGATTCAGCTTGGGGCAGATTTCATTCTGCCCCAAACTGCGCGTTCTCGTCGGGACTAGTCTCTACAGGAGAGCACTGCTCCTCCAAGACCCGTTTGAGAGGAGAACTGAGAGGAGAAACTACTGAAAGAGCTGATCCCAGATCAGCCTGACCTCACAATCAGACAGCAGACTAGCAGGAAAGAGAAGCAGTACATGAAGCTTCTCTAGTAGCTGTACACCAGACAGGTTTGACTCGCTGGATGACGTCATGATAATAACTTATTTATCTTTTTAAAACAACGGGGACAGAACCAGCATGGACAGTTAGGGAGTGAGGGACATGAAGCACCTGTCTGAGAAATGGATATATAGTTATATATATATTATTATATGATCTACATTATTATATTATACTGAATATTATTATATGATATATATATATACATATATTATACTGAATCCCGTGAGGGTGACATTAATAAGATGTCCTGACGTATTTATCAAAGTGTTATTTACTGCTTTTTTCCATGTTGGAATAAAGGTTAAATATTTAACTGCAAAGTAGTAATACGTGTTTGATACCTTAATTTGTTTGCATTAAATCATTCTGGGATGTTTGCTGACATTGATTGGATGTGGCACAGCCCTACCTAGAACATGTTCCACCAGCTCCACTGCACACAACGCAAATAAGATGAGGGACGACTGTTAAAATAGAAACATGGACTAAAGACGTGCTGCAGTTAGACACTAGAAACATCCACGTCAGAGGCTCAACACATACAAGCATGCAGAGTATGTGAAATACATCAATCAGACACTAGACAACAATAAAGACATGCAGGTAGATGAGGGTCCACCGGCAAGTTCAAGACAGACGACAACAGACAACAACATACAGACAGACAGGTGACAACAGACAGATCGAGGGCAGTTCAACACAGACAGAGGAGCAGTTACATTCTAGTGCTGACAGAGCTGAGTACTAACTAACCATTTCTTATCACTACACACTGTGTTTAAACATATTTAATAACTCGTTATACTAACTGTTCACTAAGCTGCATTTTAATAAAATGTTTTCCTTCATATCTGATCTCCTTATAGACAAAGACTGTATCACTCTAAAACTGTCCGTCTCTCTCTCTCTCTCTCCCCCCCCCCCCCTCAGAGTGTTTTGGTCATGGGTTCAGTACTCGTAGTGGTGGTGTCTCCTCCATCCCGTCCTTGTCCTCTCTGAACCTGTTCAGCAGCAGGAGGAGGAGGGACCCCGAGGCCGTGGTGATGGAGAACCGACGGAGACTGGGCCTCCATGCCGGGTTCTACCCTCGGCCTCTTCGTCTGGTCAAGGTACTCCAGTGTGTTTGTGAATCATTAAGGTACTCCGGTGTGTTTGTGAATCATTAAGGTACTCCAGTGTGTTTGTGAATCATTAAGGTACTCCGGTGTGTTTGTGAATCATTAAGGTACTCCGGTGTGTTTGTGAATCATTAAGGTACTCCGGTGTGTTTGTGAATCATTAAGGTACTCCGGTGTGTTTGTGAATCATTAAGGTACTCCGGTGTGTTTGTGAATCATTAAGGTACTCCGGTGTGTTTGTGAATCATTAAGGTACTCCGGTGTGTTTGTGAATCATTAAGGTACTCCGGTGTGTTTGTGAATCATTAAGGTACTCCGGTGTGTTTGTGAATCATTAAGGTACTCCGGTGTGTTTGTGAATCATTAAGGTACTCCGGTGTGTTTGTGAATCATTAAGGTACTCCGGTGTGTTTGTGAATCATTAAGGTACTCCGGTGTGTTTGTGAATCATTAAGGTACTCCGGTGTGTTTGTGAATCATTAAGGTACTCCGGTGTGTTTGTGAATCATTAAGGTACTCCGGTGTGTTTGTGAATCATTAAGGTACTCCGGTGTGTTTGTGAATCATTAAGGTACTCCGGTGTGTTTGTGAATCATTAAGGTACTCCGGTGTGTTTGTGAATCATTAAGGTACTCCGGTGTGTTTGTGAATCATTAAGGTACTCCGGTGTGTTTGTGAATCATTAATATAATTTTAAACTTTTAAACGTACACACGTATATACAACAGAAACATCCGGATGTTTAGTGTCTGACTCTCCGTGAGGAGTGAGAGGTCCAAAGAGTTTGTTTGTCGTTGATGACTTTGTAAGTTAATTGATTGATATGCGTGGTCTCCTGCAGGTGGACCACGGCAGCCATGTTTGGGTCGTGGGCCGAGTCGAGCCGGAGCGCTACGACGCCATGGTGACGGACCGGCCCGGTGTGGTGGTGGGGGCTCCAGGAGCCGACTGTATGACGATCCTATTGGCTGACCAGAGGGCGAGGGTCATCGGAGCCGCTCACGCAGGTCAGACACAGAATACCTCTAAATATATATACATCATAATATACATAAAAGTATACTTAATATACATCATAATATACGGTTTATTATAACTTTATTAATCCAGAGGAGCCATATTGTGTTTACAGTCGGATAAATAAATAAAATAAATATATGAGACAGAAGAGGACATACTCAAGCTGTAGTGTAGTAAAGTATAAAGTACCTCAGTGTAGTACTTAGTGTACTTGTACTTCCTCAGGCTGGAAGGGGACGCTGATGGGCGTTGCCATGGCGACGGTGGGGGCCATGGCGACGGTGTTCGGTTGCCAGGTGACAGACATCGTGGTTGCCGTGGGACCCTCGGTCGGAGGATGTTGTTTCAGACTGAACAGAGATCAGATCAACGACTTCAGACTCATACATGAGGACTGTGTCACTGATCCAGAGTCAGACAGGCCTCACGTCAACATACGACTCGCCAACAGGTAGGGGGGGGGGAACAGTAGAGGACAGTAGAAGACAGTTAAGGACAATAGAAGACAGTAGAAGACAGTAGAGGACAGTAGAAGACAGTTAAGGACAGTAGAGGACAGTAGAAGACAGTTAAGGACAATATAAGACCGTAAAGGACAGTAGAAGACAGTAGAGGACAATAGAAGACAGTTAAGGACAGTAGAGGACAGTAGAAGACAGTTAAGGACAGTAGGTTAAGGACAGTAGAGGACAATAGAAGACAGTAGAGGACAGTAGAAGACAGTTAAGGACAATATAAGACAGTAGAGGACAGTAGAAGACAGTTAAGGACAGTAGAAGACAGTAAAGGACAGTAGAGGACAATAGAAGACAGTAGAGGACAATAGAGGACAGTATAAGACAGTAGAGGACAATAGAGGACAGTATAAGACAGTAAAGGACAGTAAAAGACAGTAGAAGACAGTTAAGGACAGTAGAAGACAGTAAAGGACAGTAGAGGACAATAGAAGACAGTAGAGGACAATAGAGGACAGTATAAGACAGTAAAGGACAGTAAAAGACAGAAGACAGTTAAGGACAGTAGAAGACAGTTGATGTCCTATGCCGAAGTGTCCCTGAGCAAGACACTGAACCCCTAACTGCTCCCCGGTGCTTCTCAGCAGCCCACTGCTCCCAATAAGCTAGGGATGGGTTAGATGCAGAGGTCAAATTTCGTATATGTGTATATGTATATGACAATAAAATCCTAACTTTAAAACTTTAACTTAAAGGACAGTAGAAGACAGTAGAGGACGGTAGAAGACAGTAGAATACAGTAGAGGACAGTAGAAGACAGTATAGGACAGTAGAATACAGTAGAGGACGGTAGAAGACAGTAAAAGACAGTAGAGGACAGTAGAAGACAGTAGAAGACCGTAGACACGTCTCCTCGTCAGGCTATACTTCTTCCTCTTGAGTCTTTATATTGTGATCGTCCTCTTTGTTGGACAGTAAAGTTTACTTCTACTGTGTCTCTAATGTAACAGAGTCCTACTCCAGAGAGGAGGCGTCCTTCCTGAACACATCCATGACGACATGGAGACGGAGCGGTCCTCTGTGACGCCCTGCACCTCCTGTCACCCAGAGGACTTCTTCTCACACGTCAGGGACGGACTCAACTTCGGCACCCAGGTGGGCTTCCTGTGGATCAGGGGAACGGACTGACGGAGGGACAGAAGACACATCAGGGACTACTGGTGGGACTGGTGTCTTTAATAACAGGCAGGTAGAGGACACCTGGAAACAGCTGGAGACAGCTAGAGACACCTGAAGACAGCTAGAGACATCTGAAGACAGCTAGAGACACCTGAAGACAGCTAGAGACACCTGAAGACAGATAGAGACACCTGAAGACAGCTAGACACCTGAAGACAGCTAGAGACACCTGAAGACAGCTGGAGACATCTGAAGACAGCTAGAGACCTGAAGACAGCTAGAGACACCTGAAGACAGCTAGAGACACCTGAAGACAGCTGGAGACACCTGAAGACAGATAGAGACACCCGAAGACAGCTAGACACCTGAAGACAGCTAGAGACACCTGAAGACAGATAGAGACACCTGAAGACAGCTAGAGACACCTGAAGACAGCTAGACACCTGAAGACAGCTAGACACCTGAAGACAGCTAGAGACACCTGAAGACAGCTAGAGACACCTGAAGACAGCTAGAGACACCTGAAGACAGCTAGAGACACCTGAAGACAGCTAGACACCTGAAGACAGCTAGAGACACCTGAAGACAGATAGAGACACCTGAAGACAGCTAGAGACACCTGAAGACAGATAGAGACACCTGAAGACAGCTAGACACCTGAAGACAGCTAGAGACACCTGAAGACAGCTGGAGACATCTGAAGACAGCTAGAGACCTGAAGACAGCTAGAGACACCTGAAGACAGCTAGAGACACCTGAAGACAGCTGGAGACACCTGAAGACAGATAGAGACACCTGAAGACAGCTAGACACCTGAAGACAGCTAGAGACACCTGAAGACAGATAGAGACACCTGAAGACAGCTAGAGACACCTGAAGACAGCTAGACACCTGAAGACAGCTAGACACCTGAAGACAGCTAGAGACACCTGAAGACAGCTAGAGACACCTGAAGACAGCTAGAGACACCTGAAGACAGATAGAGACACCTGAAGACAGCTAGAGACACCTGAAGACAGCTAGAGACACCTGAAGACAGATAGAGACACCTGAAGACAGATAGAGACACCTGAAGACAGATAGAGACACCTGAAGACAGATAGAGACACCTGAAGACAGCTGGAGACATCTGAAGACAGCTAGAGACACCTGAAGACAGCTAGAGACACCTGAAGACAGCTAGAGACACCTGAAGACAGCTAGAGACACCTGAAGACAGCTAGAGACACCTGAAGACAGCTAGAGACATCTGAAGACAGCTAGACACCTGAAGACAGCTAGACACCTGAAGACAGCTAGAGACATCTGAAGACAGCTAGGGACATCTGGAAACAGCTGGAGACATCTGAAGACAGCTAGAGACACCTGGAGACAGCTAGAGACATCTGAAGACAGCTGGAGACAGCTAGAGACATCTGGAGACAGCTAGAGACACCTGGAGACAGCTAGAGACACCTGGAGACAGCTAGAGACATCTGGAGACAGCTAGAGACACCTGGAGACAGCTAGAGACATCTGGAGACAGCTAGAGACACCTGGAGACAGCTAGAGACAGCTAGAGACACCTGAAGACAGCTAGAGACATCTGGTGGAACCAGATCACTAACAACTCTCAGGTAATATACAGAAAATAAACCCCTTTAACTTTATCTCCAGTGGTGGAATGTAACTAAGTACTTTTACTCAATTACTGCTTGATTTATACTTCTGACAACTTTAATGACTTTACATGAGTCTGATAGAAAAAGTGCTAAAGGAGCTCAGATAGAGGGTACTTTTACACTGTGGTATAAGTACTTTTACTGTAACAGGGTACTTTTACACTGGTATAAGTACTTTTACTGTAACAGGGTACTTTTACACTGGTATAAGTACTTTTACTGTAACAGGGTACTTTTACACTGTGGTATAAGTACTTTTACTGTAACAGGGTACTTTTACACTGGTATAAGTACTTTTACTGTAACAGGGTACTTTTACACTGGTATAAGTACTTTTACTGTAACAGGGTACTTTTACACTGTGGTATAAGTACTTGTACTGGAACAGAGTACTTTTACATAGATTTTAGTACTCTTACAGTAACAGTAAAAGTACTATTACCACAGTGAAGTATTTTCAGAGTGAAGTATTTGTACTGAGTGTGATTCTAAATATTAAAGTGAAGTATTTTCTCTCCTGATGAATAAAAACTGATTCAGATTCATTTTAATATCAATAAATGTATTTATTATTTAAAGAACTCATTAACATTAATGAGTAGTTCAGGGGCCGCCAGCAGCGGTGGGAAATCTGCCCGCTGTGGTTTCATCAGAGTATATTTATGACTGAAACGTTCTCATAACTCATAAATAAATATGACTGATTAATTAGGTTTGTCTCTTATTTAAAACTCATTTAACTCAGGTAGTTAAATAGTTTTAATAAAGAATAAATCAGCCGTCATCACGATGATTTTAGAAGTCGTTTTGTTTGTTTATTCTTAAATAACAGTTTCATTACAGATGCAAATGAATCCATGAACTGAAGCTCTCTAATCATTAAATATCGTCTCACTGTGTTTCTGTGACGTCACCACTTCCTGTTAGAGGAACAAAGACAGACGGACAAACGTCTCAGTTGGTTTTAAAAAGCCCTTTTTCTAAAAATAATAATTAAAACATGTTTCTATTAAAGCCGACTTTCTTTTCAATCAGATTCAGTCCTAATGAATAAACACGTTAATAACAGACAATAATAATAAATGAGTTTTAGGTGAAATGCCCTTTAAAGGAATAAGAACTATGAACAATAACCGTACTGAATGATGTCATAAATAATCATATTTCATCTGTAAACATTAAAGCGGCAGTTTGTTTTATTCAACTTCCTGTTTGTTTTATTCAGCTTCCTGTTTGTTTTATTCAACTTCCTGTTTGTTTTATTCAGCTTCCTGTTTGTTTTATTCAGCTTCCTGTTTGTTTTATTCAACTTCCTGTTTGTTTTATTCAGCTTCCTGTTTGTTTTATTCAACTTCCTGTTTGTTTTATTCAGCTTCCTGTTTGTTTTATTCAGCTTCCTGTTTGTTTTATTCAGCTTCCTGTTTGTTTTATTCAACTTCCTGTTTGTTTTATTCAACTTCCTGTTGACACGTCAGTCACGTGAGAAACCATGTAGCTTCAATAAATAAATAAAAACTAAACATTCAGTCCTCAAACACAGACTCGTTCTTCTGCTTCTCTGATATGAATATAATAATGATATCACACAGCAGGTCAACAGGAAGTAACGGGCTACAATAAAGAACCACAGAAGAAGAGTTTCATTCCAAACAAGCAGCATCAAATGAGACCAACATGGAGCTGAGGGTTCATCCTCTGAGGAGCACGAGTGTTCAGGTCTGACCTGATGCTGCTGAGGGTTCATCCTCTGAGGAGCACGAGTGTTCAGGTCTGACCTGGTGCTGCATCCTCTGAGGAGCACGAGTGTTCAGGTCTGACCTGGTGTTGCTGAGAGGTGAAACATCTGAGGACCAAGACAACAGTCACAGGAGTTCATGGACATCTTTTGTGTTTTTAAATAAATCTTTTCTTCTGATTCAAATGTTGAATCTTTTAGAGATCCGTTTCCTAAATGATAAAACTATTTCTGTAAAGAAGTATCATCTTCATCATCTTCATCACTCCAAACCTTCACCACACAGGAAGTTATTCAAATGAACTTCAGAGTTAAAGGAACGCAGCCTTACTCGCACAATCCCCCATGATGCACTGCTCTGTGTAGACTGCTCCCACTGCTTTAGAAACAATCCCCCATGATGCACTGCTCCGTGTAGACTGCTCCCACTGCTTTAGAAACAATTACCCATGATGCACTGCTCTGTGTAGACTGCTCCCACTGCTTTAGAAACAATTACCCATGATGCACTGCTCTGTGTAGACTGCTCCCACTGCTTTAGAAACAATCCCCCATGATGCACTGCTCCGTGTAGACTGCTCCCACTGCTTTAGAAACAATTACCCATGATGCACTGCTCTGTGTAGACTGCTCCCACTGCTTTAGAAACAATCCCCCATGATGCACTGCTCTGTGTAGACTGCTCCCACTGCTTTAGAAACAATTACCCATGATGCACTGCTCTGTGTAGACTGCTCCCACTGCTTTAGAAACAATTACCCATGATGCACTGCTCCGTACAGACTACAGAGGTGATACTTTTCTTCACTATAGAAAAGATCAACTGAACTAAACTCTACATGTTTGACATGAAGCAACGTTCACTTCCTGTTCTCCTCTCGAGAGCTTCTTACATGTCGGTCTCCGTCCTGACAGATCTACTGATAGTCTACAACTTCCTGACTGTTCTTACCCTGAATCTTTCTTCTTCTCTGAGGTTTGTAGGTTTGAATGTTCTAGAAGGGTTCTTCTGCTCTAAAACTCTCTAAATGAAGGAAAAGAGAACGTTGAAGATGTTTCACTCTCAGCTGTACAGACCAGTATCTTAACGAGTCCTGATCCATTAAACTGGTTCTGACATCAGTCTGGATGAAGATTAAATGTGGCGTTGGTGACGTTTGTCATGTAGACGGAGGAGCTGAATGAATCCTCACGTCTCTCCTACTGAACACTTTATAATAATGATACTTCATTTAAACTTTCACCTCTAAAAAGAGTCATTTTCATATTTACATCACAAGTTTTCTGGTTGGAACGATTAAAAATTCATAACAGCAGTGCTGACAGGAAGTACGCTGACCCTTCAGATTAAAAGTCTGATTCTTGGCTTTAAAACCAGACGTAGAAACAAACTCCTCCTGGTTTCATGAGCACCGGGCGACGACTCCTCCTGGTTTGTGTTCGGCAGGAACAACTGATCCAGTTCCTCGTCTTCCTCACATGTGGACAAGAAAAAGAGGAAGAAGTTCAGCTGATCCATCAGCCAATAAAAAGACTTGTTCTTCAGTAAAAATATCCTTGAGACGAGGACCAGAGGAGGATGAAGAAGAAGAAGATCCACAGAGGATGTTCAGTGTGTGTGTGTGTGTGTGTGTGTGTGTGTAGCTTCATCAGCTGCAGTGGCAGAGCAGCAGTCCGGCCACCAGGGGGAGCAGGTTGAGCATCAGGAGCCACAGAGTGACGGCCAGACCTGGAGAGCTGGAGCAGGGGTCTGAACAAACAAACACACAAACTCATATTAACATCATCCTCTAGACCAGGGTCTGAAAATTACAACTCCAAAAGGTCCAGATTGAGAAAATCTCCTCGGGCAAAGGTCCGGAACATTACAATGATATCGAACTTGCACTATTTAGTGACATATATATATATATATATATATATATATATATATATATATATATATATTCATATTATATTATATATATATATTCATATATATATATATATTCATATTATATATATATATATAATATGAATATATATATTCATATATATATGATATGAATATATATATAATATATATATATATATATATATATATATATA
>JAVDOI010000105.1:17500-25000 GCA_032191485.1 Leptoclinus maculatus | reverse complement strand
TGCTGTATTGAAGAAGACTTGAAACTAGAGATTGAGACCATAAACTCATGTTTACAATGTTTACTGAGGTAATAAATCAAGAGAGAAGTAGAGTCATTTTCTATAGACTTCTATACAACCAGAGGAGTCTTGAAGTTTTAGGATTCTGGGTAAAGGTTTCTCACCACGACTCGAGGAGTGACGAGGACGTGGACTTGGTGTCGGACCATCACTCCTCCTCTGATGTCCCACAGACGACTCACCCTCCGGATCACCGCCTCGCTCCACTGGTACAGACCCAGACTGAGAGAGAGAGAGAGACATTGTTATTTATTATTTATATTACCATTTATGTCATCCCTATATTTTAACTTCTGCACTATTCTCTGTCTCAGATTCTTTTACATATTAAATGAGCATCGTCAGCGTGCGTTCACCTCTCGTTGAAGGCCGGCAGGCCGCTGGTGAAGCGAGGAGTCAGAGGTTTACCCTCATCATCGTGGTAGAACGCAAACAGACCGGCTGAGAATCCCTGAAGAGAAACAATAGAAACAGAAGAGAAACAATAGAAACAGAAGAGAAACAATAGAGAAAACAGAAGAGAAACAATAGAAACAGAAGAGAAAACAGAAGAGAAACAATAGAAACAGAAGAGAAAACAGAAGAGAAACAATAGAAACAGAAGAGAAACAATAGAGAAACAATATATCAGTCAGCTGAAGATGCTGCTGAACTCACCAGAGCGTGGATGATCTCGTGTTTGACGGTGGAGAGCATCCCTTCAAACTCCTGTGGCTGAGAGGAGATCATGGTGGGACACAGGTTGGCGTAGCCGGCTATCGGTCTGAGGGACACACAGAGAATCACGGTTAAATTAACGTTACACCCTAACGAGGAGGATCCTGATTGGTCACAAATGGCGTCTCCCACCTGTCCAGCTCTGCCTCCAGCTGGCAGTAAGCAGCGTAGGCCACGATGTTCTCCTGACCGCAGCGCTCCGTGGTGACGCCGCTGACGTACAGCACGAAGTCGGACCCTTCCACTCCGGGGCCGTCCGGGGGCCCCAGGGGGCCACAAGACTTCCCCGATTCACTGCACACTTTGCATTGCTAGGAGGGAAAAACAAACAGAGACTTTATATAGTAATGTGTGAGGGTACCACGATGAGTCACATAACTGGGGAACACAATATATTGTTTTGTGTTTATGCAGACGATGCAGTTATATATCTGTTAACCCTTCTGATTATTGGGAGGAATTATAGGAAGAGGGAGCACTTTGCAAATTCTTTCAGAGGCAACCAAACAGTGGAATGTACTATGTACTATGTAGTTTAGAGCATGGTATACTTAGTGTACAGCGTGGTGTACTTAGATGTGCTAGTCACGATTGTCTGTGACCTGCAGTGTTTTAACTACAACTTCTAGTATCGGCTCAGCTCGGTCAGAACCTCGACCACAGTGGTATCAAAGTAAAGTTACAGGTACTGTCCCCAACTTCTGCTCATGGAAAACTTTAAAAAGAGAGTGAGTCCGGTCATACCATGCAGAGGAAAAGTCCCTCCTGTCCTATGGTGTCCCACAGGGATCAATCCTAGGTCTCCTTCCATTCTTTAAAATATGCTGTGCGTGGGTATTTCATTTCACCAGTTCTTTCTATTGTCTCTGTATGAGTCTAAATTGTGTAGTATTTTGTGACATCTGCTCTAGAAAAGATATCAATACAAATAAAACCAAATGATACAGAAAATGTACCATGACATGTCTATAAAGCAACCATTGGCCACAAAAAAAAATGAATATTTAGTCTAACTAATTGTTACGCTTCAGTTAAAAGAACTTGTAAATTGATTTTTCAAAAGTTACTTATTTATTACACATAGTGGCCCTTCCTGACCTGCAGGTGGTGCTGTGGAACCACGACGGGGCCGCACCGGGTGACGTCTGCACAGGCATCCTGGCAGTAGCGATGCGGGTCATCTCTCTTCCTCAGGTACTGGTTGGTGGAACATTGTCTGAGACGACAGAGACCACAACACTGACTTTAATGAACTCTTCAGCGTAGTTAGAGGACAAATACACCGTCTCATCATTAGAAGTCTTGCACCTTAAATATCAGAGCAACTACAGGATTCTAAATGGTTCTTAACATCCACTTCTCCACCGAGCAGCCAACAAAGTTTAAATCTTAACATCTGAGCGTTTTAGTCTAATGAGTCTCCAGGTTTGTATTCTTATTGTAAATCTTTCTTCGTAGAGTGTTTAATGATTAAATAATGTATTTGCATGTTAATTAAGGATTGAATGGAGTTTGTCTGAGGTACACAAATACACAACACTACAATAGAAACACACCTCAGCCTATCTAAAATACTCTTACAGAGTACATTTTATATTTAGAGTCATGTGCAGAAACTCTCTCAGCTGCACAAACTTAAATCAGCTGTTTGAACCGGACACATGTGACCTGTGACGGGTCATATGTATTTCAGAGGGTGGTGACGGATAGTCTGTAGTTCAGAGGGTGGTGACGGATAGTCTGTAGTTCAGAGGGTGGTGACGGATAGTCTGTAGTTCAGAGGGTGAGACGGGTCGTCTGTAGTTCAGAGGGTGAGACGGCCGTCTGTAGTTCAGAGAGTGAGACGGGTCTATGTAGTTCAGAGGGTGAGACGGGTCGTATGTAGTTCAGAGGGTGAGACGGGTCATATGTATTTCAGAGGGTGAGACGGATAGTCTGTAGTTCAGAGGGTGAGACGACCGTCTGTAGTTCAGAGGGTGAGACGGGTCGTCTGTAGTTCAGAGGGTGAGACGGCCATCTGTAGTTCAGAGAGTGAGACGGTATATGTAGTTCAGAGGGTGAGACGGGTCGTATGTAGTTCAGAGGGTGGGACAGGTCGTCTGTAGTTTAGAGGTTGAGGCGGGTCGTCTGTAGGTCAGAGGGTGAGACGGGTCGTCTGTAGGTCAGAGGGTGAGACGGATAGTCTGTAGTTCAGAGAGTGAGACGGGTCTATGTAGTTCAGAGGGTGAGACGGGTCGTATGTAGTTCAGAGGGTGAGACGGGTCATATGTATTTCAGAGGGTGAGACGGATAGTCTGTAGTTCAGAGGGTGAGACGACCGTCTGTAGTTCAGAGGGTGAGACGGGTCGTCTGTAGTTCAGAGGGTGAGACGGGTCGTATGTAGTTCAGAGGGTGAGACGGGTAGTCTGTAGTTCAGAGGGTGAGACAGGTCGTCTGTAGGTCAGAGGGTGAGACGGCCGTCTGTAGTTCAGAGGTTGAGACGGGTCGTCTGTAGTTCAGAGGGTGAGACGGGTCGTATGTAGTTCAGAGGGTGAGACGGGTCGTATGTAGTTCAGATGGTGAGACGGGTCGTATGTAGTTCAGAGGGTGAGACGGGTCGTATGTAGTTCAGAGGGTGAGACGGGTCGTATGTAGTTCAGAGGGTGAGACGGTCGTCTGTAGTTCAGAGGTTGAGACGGGTCGTCTGTAGTTCAGAGGGTGAGACAGGTCGTCTGTAGTTTAGAGGTTGAGACGGGTCGTATGTAGTTCAGAGAATGAGACGGGTCGTATGTAGTTCAGAGGGTGAGACGGGTCGTATGTAGTTCAGAGGGTGAGACGGGTCGTATGTAGTTCAGAGGGTGAGACGGGTCGTCTGTAGGTCAGAGGGTGAGACGGGTCGTATGTAGTTCAGAGAGTGAGACGGGTCGTATGTAGTCCAGAGGGTGAGATGGCCGTCTGTAGTTCAGAGGGTGAGACGGGTCGTATGTAGTTCAGAGAGTGAGACGGGTCGTATGTAGTTCAGAGGGTGAGACGGGTCGTATGTAGTTCAGAGGGTGAGACGGGTCGTATGTAGTTCAGAGGGTGAGACGGGTCGTCTGTAGGTCAGAGGGTGAGACGGGTCGTATGTAGTTCAGAGGGTGAGACGGGTCGTATGTAGTCCAGAGGGTGAGATGGCCGTCTGTAGTTTAGAGGTTGAGACGGGTCGTCTGTAGTTCAGAGGGTGAGACGGGTCGTCTGTAGGTCCAGGCATGAGACTGACAAATGCTGAAAAGGGAGGAACATTATCAACACAACATTTCTAGGGGGGGGGGGGGGGGGGGGGGGGTGCTGGTGGCATGAATTTTCATTTTTAAATATGATCTTTAAAATGTAGCACTCTGGTGTACTCTGAGAATAACATTTAGTGATAAGACCATATTTACTCTTTAAGCAAAAGAATAATTTATTATTCAGTTATTTATCACTATTTCTCCTTGGAGCAGAGGCTGCATTCAGCAGACCTGCCTCATCAATGTATTTAAAACACTGTGACAGCAGGAAGCTGTACTCACGTCTGTGTAGACCTCCACCTTTATCCAGGCCCAGCTCCACTCACAGCTCAGCCCTGCGTCAAGCTGCACTACACAAACAGCCTCCTCTTTGACCTCATCATCTCGTCAGTATCTGGGCCTTTGATTCTAATTTGAGTTAAAAAAAACAACCTGCCAGCAGATCCGCCGGTGTTCTGGTTTAATGTTAACGAGTGACCGCGTGAACTGAACCGGAACACGGGGGGGGGGGCTTCATGTTTCATCACGTTACGTTTTTTCCTCCAAATTCGCGATAATGACGAACGTTAACAGTCAACAGAGTTCCGCATGCAGTGGACGTTAACTTAACCAGCAAGTCTGAACAATAACGGAACTTAAACTGTAACGGAGGGAAATGAAGACGCTGTAGACATCTGAACGCTGATTGGACAAGACTCGACACGTCACATCAAAGATGTTTTATTGTGAAGATCACGACATCACCTTTTCTCCTCGTCTCACTCCAATCGGAGAAACGCTGGCTGGCCAGTTCGACGTACTCTGCTTTTTATCGTTATGTTAGCAAGCACATACATTAAGACAATGATACGAGTAGAAGCGCTCCGGATAGTTACGGAGTCACAGTGTGTTCACATGTTCACACGCGATCGTCAGAGCCCACGGAGGTATTCTTAACACCCCCCCCCCCCCCCCCCCAAAAAAAAAAAAATTCGGATTTACACTGATCTCAGAAATGGTCTCTGGAGTTCTAAAAACGGCGGAAATCCGCCGAACGGCGGAAAAGTCTCATGCCTGTAGGTCAGAGGGTGAGACGGTCGTATGTAGTCCAGAGGGTGAGACGGGTCATCTGTAGTTCAGAGGGTGAGACGGTCGTCTGTAGGTCAGAGGGTGAGACGGCCGTCTGTAGTTCAGAGGGTGAGACGGGTCGTATGTAGTTCAGAGGGTGAGACGGGTCGTATGTAGTTCAGAGGGTGAGACGGGTCGTATGTAGTTCAGAGGGTGAGACGGGTCGTATGTAGGTCAGAGGGTGAGACGGGTCGTCTGTAGTTCAGAGGTTGAGACGGGTCGTCTGTAGTTCAGAGGGTGAGACGGCCGTCTGTAGGTCAGAGGGTGAGACGGGTCGTCTGTAGTTCAGAGGGTGAGACGGCCGTCTGTAGGTCAGAGGGTGAGACGGGTCGTCTGTAGGTCAGAGGGTGAGACGGCCGTCTGTAGGTCAGAGGGTGAGACGGGTCGTCTGTAGGTCAGAGGGTGAGACGGGCCGTCTGTAGGTCAGAGGGTGAGACGGCCGTCTGTAGGTCAGAGGGTGAGACGGCCGTCTGTAGGTCAGAGGGTGAGACGGCCGTCTGTAGGTCAGAGGGTGAGACGGGTCGTCTGTAGGTCAGAGGGTGAGACGGGTCGTCTGTAGGTCAGAGGGTGAGACGGCCGTCTGTAGGTCAGAGGGTGAGACGGCCGTCTGTAGGTCAGAGGGTGAGACGGGTGGATGGTTCACAGACCTGCTGAGCAGCACAGGACCGACTCTACGCCGCACACTGAAGGCTCTCTGCAGGTAGTCGATGGCCTGAGGAAACAGCTTCTCCTGACGAGGAAACACACACTGTTTGGGTCTGACGCAGTGATGTCACGATGTACTGATGGACATCGTGACATCACTGGAGCAGAGAGAGGGAGTCAACATATGATGGACCTGAACAACACCTGAAATACAAACAAGTTGGCTCTCAAAATCTAATGTACTGATTACTAAAACATGTTTTAATACTTTGTAATTACAAAGTATTAAAACATGTTTTAACTGGTCCATTCAGAGATTTTGGTCCATTTTCTTGATTTCTTTGTCTATTTGCATCTTTAGATTTCTTCTTAATTCACCAATAGTTGGCATTAGATAATACCTCATTTGCATATTTAAACATAACATTTCAGAAGACTTGACACACTAAAAAGAAGAGTCTTGATATCTATTAGTTGCATCATTAAACGGTTTAAGTTGAACTTACGTGTCTCCGTAAAGATTCCTGTGAAGTCCTCGGTACAGTTTAGATGAGTGAGTCTCTAGTTTATTAATATTACCCAGAATGCTGCTCTTCTCATATTTAAAACCTCACATTGTTTACAGTCATGTTCACTAGCTGGCAGTGTTTGCTGACTGACTTCCTGAACTCAGATAAAGCGTCCTCACCTTCACCAGCCTCCTCTTGTCTGCAGGAAGCCTGTAAAGAGAGAAGAGATGAGCCTCAGAGGGTCCGGCTGCAGCCCGGCTCAGAGACAAACCTGAGGTTCTGCAGTACTGACCGGTCCACGCTGTGGTCGTAGATGATCTCGATCTTCAGCTGGAGGTCTTCAGGTGAGCTCCTCTTCGTCAGCCGCTCAGGCTTCAGGTACACGTGATGGACCACCTGAGAGAGAGCAGCGGTTTACAGGTGGAGACGAAATCATAGAAACAGCTGCTGAAATACTAGCTACTCAATAAATACAAAGGTACATGTATTCCTCTCTCAGTGGGATCATTTAAAAAATATGTTTTAATTATTATTTAGGATTTATTTGTTTGGGACGGATCAAATATACGTAGACAATCTAGAAGCAGTGAGTGTATGTATATATATACTATATATACATACACTCACTGCTTCTAGATACACACATGTATATATGTATATATATACACTTGTGTGTATATATACATACACACATATACATATAGTAGTAACATGTTAATGTTTTACCTTTATTCAGCTTTGTTTTTAGCTGTAAATATAATATATTTCTCTTTGTTATGTTGCCTGATCAAATCAACATTATTTATTATGTTAATGTTGACAAAAGCTTCCAAACATACAACATATTTTATTCCACAAACAAACGATTAAATTCCACCAATAAAAACATCGTACATTATGCATTTTGGCGTTAAACTGTAGTTTTCAGTACGTTTTTAAAGGTTCGCAAAGATTTTGAAAGAGACCTAAGCGGAAGTGTTTTTTTTTGTTGTTGCTGGGGAAGAATATTATAAATATATAATACATATATATATGTAATATATATATATATATATATTATATATAATATAATTCACCTTGAGCCCAGTGGCGGCTGGTCCATAGAGGGCGCTAGGGCGCCGCCCCCCCTTGAGCTACAAATAATACAAAATAAAATAAATAATAATAATAATAAACTATACAAATTGACAATATTTGTGTTTTTGAAACATGGA
>JAVDOI010000105.1:0-12500 GCA_032191485.1 Leptoclinus maculatus | reverse complement strand
AGTGTAGAGATGCTGTGGTTCTTTCCTTTAGTGGTTTTCTGTATTTATTTACTCTCTGGATCCTTCAGTGTTCATATTAATAATATTTATAATAATAAGTACATGGGGAGATTTATTTATATAATGTGTGTTTTTGGAAAGAACTCTCTCCTGTTTATTCATACGAGTAGATAATAGAGAAGATAATCACAGTATTAAAGAATATAATAACAACACAACGGAGACCAGCTCCTACAACATGAAACACGTTCATACAACTTAACAGTTTGTATCTCTGACAGCAGAACTGTGACTGTCCTCAGAGGTGACACCACCTGTTGATCACCTGTTAGCATGATCCTTCCTGTTCCTATTACCTGTTAGCATGATCCTTCCTGTTCCTATTACCTGTTAGCATGATCCTTCCTGTTCCTATTACCTGTTAGCATGATCCTTCCTGTTCCTATTACCTGTTAGCATGATCCTTCCTGTTCCTATTACCTGTTAGCATTAGCCTTCCTGTTCCTATTACCTGTTAGCATTAGCCTTCTTGTTCCTATTACCTGTTAGCATTAGCCTTCCTGTTCCTATTACCTGTTAGCATGATCCTTCCTGTTCATATTACCTGTTAGCATTAGCCTTCTTGTTCCTATTACCTGTTAGCATTAGCCTTCCTGTTCCTATCACCTGTTAGCATTAGCCTTCCTGTTCCTATCACCTGTTAGCATTAGCCTTCCTGTTCCTATTACCTGTTAGCATGATCCTTCCTGTTCCTCTTACCTGTTAGCATTAGCCTTCCTGTTCCTATTACCTGTTAGCATTACCCTTCCTGTTTCCATCCCCTGTTAGCATTAGCCTTCCTGTTCCTATTACCTGTTAGCATTAGCCTTCCTGTTCCTATTACCTGTTAGTATTAGCCTTCCTGTTCATATTACCTGTTAGCATTAGCCTTCCTGTTCCTATCACCTGTTAGCATTAG
Source organism: Leptoclinus maculatus (assembly GCA_032191485.1). Classification (NCBI taxonomy): domain Eukaryota; kingdom Metazoa; phylum Chordata; class Actinopteri; order Perciformes; family Stichaeidae; genus Leptoclinus; species Leptoclinus maculatus. Next base: position 11,542 of record JAVDOI010000105.1, on the reverse strand, counting down.
CCTTCCTCTTCCCATCACCTGTTAGCATTAGCCTTCTGTTACCATCACCTGTTGATAACCTGTTAGCATTAGCCTTCCTGTTGTTGATTAAGGACATTTTTAGCCACGTATCAGTCTCTTCACTATCAGCTGCTGCAGTTACAGTAACAGCTGGTGTTAAAACAACAGATCACAGCAGCCAGCAGCAGGAGGACGGAGGGCTCATAGCGTGGGAAGGTCCACCGCTCACACCGCAGAGCTAGTGTGAAGCAGGGAATCATGGGAAACCTCAGAGCCACCTGTCTTTGAGTCTGGCTGGGGAGTCTGGAGGGGGGGAGGAGAGGAAGACTGAGAGGGACTCTGGTTATTATCTGGTGTCTCTGAGTCCTTTTCTCTGTCTCCGTCTTCCTCTCTGTCTTCGTCTCGCCTCGGTTCCTCCTCTTCCCTCTCCTCCTCCTGTTCCTGCTGCAGCACATTGAAGCGCTCCACCACGCAGTGAGCCGTCAGTCGGGCCTCAGGGTCGTGATCCCAGCACTCAGTGACGGTGGAGCAGAAGACCCCCATCCCCTGGAGGACAGAGGACGGCAAGTCAGACAGCAGGACATCACAAACAAACATTGTCCTTTCAGAGACTGAACTCTGACCTGGTGCTGCGTCCACGCTGACGGGATGTCCGGCCGTCCTCGGTCCCTCAGCACCAGGTCTCTCATGCTGTCCACACAAGGCTGCTCACACACCTGAGAGCCAAACGCCGGCTCGTAGCTCTTCACTTCTGCACCGACACACACAGATACTCACACATTACGGTCACAGGATGTGTTCCAACATTCAAGGATAACCTGTTGTGTTTGCCCCAAAAGTCTTACTTAACCCAACTGTACCTGGACAGGTAGTGAACAGAGTACCTGAACAGGTAGTGAACAGAGTACCTGAACAGGTAGTGTACAGAGTACCTGGACAGGTAGTGTACAGAGTACCTGAGCAGGTAGAGAACAGAGTACCTGAACAGGTAGTGAACAGAGTACCTGAACAGGTAGTGAACAGAGTACCTGAACAGGCAGTGAACAGAGTACCTGGACAGGTAGTGAACAGAGTACCTGAACAGGTAGTGAACAGAGTACCTGAACAGGCAGTGAACAGAGTACCTGGACAGGTAGTGAACAGAGTACCTGAACAGGTAGAGAACAGAGTACATGAACAGGTAGTGAACAGAGTACCTGAACAGGTAGTGAACAGAGTACCTGAACAGGTAGTGTACAGAGTACCTGAACAGGTAGTGAACAGAGTACCTGAACAGGTAGTGAACAGAGTACCTGAACAGGTAGTGTACAGAGTACCTGAACAGGTAGAGAACAGAGTACATGAACAGGTAGAGAACAGAGTACCTGAACAGGTAGTGAACAGAGTACCTGAACAGGTAGTGAACAGAGTACCTGAACAGGTAGTGAACAGAGTACCTGAACAGGTAGTGTACAGAGTACCTGAACAGGTAGAGAACAGAGTACATGAACAGGTAGAGAACAGAGTACCTGAACAGGTAGTGAACAGAGTACATGAGAAGGTAGTAAACAGAGTACCTGAACAGGTAGTGAACAGAGTACCTGAGCAGGTAGTGAACAGAGTACCTGAACAGGTAGAGAACAGAGTACCTGAACAGGTAGTGAACAGAGTACCTGAACAGGCAGTGAACAGAGTACCTGAGCAGGTAGAGAACAGAGTACCTGAACAGGTAGTGAACAGAGTGCCTGAACAGGTAGTGAACAGAGTACCTGAACAGGTAGAGAACAGAGTACCTGGACAGGTAGAGAACAGAGTACCTACCTCCGATGGCATGGCAGCGGGAGGCCATCTCCCAGTGGACCAGAGCCATGGAGTAAACATCCATCTGTTTAAAGGCCTCAAGGTCCTCCAGGTTCACTCTGGACTCAAGTACCTCAGGAGCCATGTAGCGAGCTGTCCCCACCTGGATGATATCGGAAAGTCCATTCAAATGACGACCAAAGCATCAGAGTTTTGCTTCATGACATATTCAACCACTGCTGAACAACTAAACTTGTAGTTTACCTGTCCACTGTTGGCGTAGTCATCGACGGTGAGGGAGAGGTCCAGTCTCAAGGCTAGACCAAAGTCACACAGGGCGCATTCCTTCCTGCTCTTTACCACAATGTTACTGCTCTTCAGGTCCCGATGGGCCACCGGCACCTACGGCAACACAAACAAAACAGCAGCCCAGCGGCAACTTCTTCATGTCTGCTTCATGTGTTAGAGCTGCATTCTGTCTAGTGTCCACCAGGGGGCGACTCCTCTGGTTGTATAGAAGTCTATGAGAAAATGACTCTACTTCTCTCTTGATTTATTACCTCAGTAAACATTGTAAACATGAGTTTATGGTCTCAATCTCTAGTTTCAAGTCTTCTTCAATACAGCATGATGTTCATTTAGTACATTATGGTCCATTTAGAGTCAAACAGACCATAAAGCAGGGGATGCTTTAGGGCGGGGCTACACAGTGATTGACAGGTCTCTACCAGAGACGTACACGGCGTCTCTACGTCACTCCTCCTCAGTCCTAATATAGTCACTTCCTGTTCACTGGTTGCAAAAAAAAATGCAAGATGGTGACGGCCTTGAGGCCTTGAGGCCCTTGAGGACTAGACATCAGTCCACAAACCAATGAGAGACATCAGGACGACTACGTCCACTTCTTATAAACAGTCTGTGGCAGCAGGTTTGCACACTTTCTTTTTTGTCCTGAATTCCACCTCTCGAGCAACTTAAAGGCTGATATACTTGTTGGTAAATTATGTTGCAACTAGCAAATATGTCACGAAGATGTGGGCAGATCTATATTGATGTTAGTTTAGTTTAGTTAACGTGAAGAGATCATATGGAAGGTAACTCACCTTTGGTATCCCACTGGGTGTTGTGTCGCTATGCAAATGAGCTAACCCTCTGGCAATGCTGGCAGCCATGGCGACAAGCTCCTCCCAGCTCAGTGTGTTCGCTGTGAGGAAGTCCTGCAGGTTCCCGAGGCTGTGATAGGCCAAAACCAGCCAGTACTTCCTGAGGGCGTGGCCGGGCAGGCCCCTCCCTTCGGCGGCGAGGAATCGGACCACGTTGTTGTGCTCCAGCTTGGGGTCGGAGAAGATGGAGCACTCGTTTCTCCACGAGGCGTACTCCACCGCTGGAAACACCTTCACTGCCACCGTTTCGTAGCTGTTAACTCCGCCCTTCTCGCCCTGCAGCAGGCACGCCCTCCACACTTCAGCAAAGCGCCCCTTCCCCACCAGCACCTCCAGCTTGATCGGCAGTGGTTCATTCAGCCGGCAATGCCAGTCCGTCATGTCACTGATGATGTCATCGTCGAGAGACAGCACCTTGCCATTAGACTCCGCCCTCTCGGCTCCAGGACCAATCAAACCACCTCCTCCTCTGCGCTCTCCCCGAGCCCCCAGACCCCCACAGTGCAGGTCGAACGCCTGGTAGCGCTCTGGGCTGTGTTTGGTGGGCCAGGCCGGGCGAGCAGGAGGACCCGGTTTGTCTGGACGGTGACTCCGGTAGAAGTAGAAGGCTGCCGTGGCAACTATGGCAACCAGGATAGGAGGCACCAAACTAACCACGACCACCGGGATCACGTCTTTACTCTGCAGCTTAGAGAACCCTGCAGGAGCAGAGAGGAAGCCATATCTAAATGAAAAATACACTCATCCTTTTATCCATCCATCCATCCCTTCATTCTTTTATCCATCTATCCATCCATCCCTCCATCCATCCCTTCATCCTTTTATCCATCCCTCCATCCATCCATCCCTTCATCCTTTTATCCATCCATCCCTTCATCCTTTTATCCATCCATACATCCCTTCATTCTTTACATCCCTTCATTCTTTTATCCATCTATCCATCCATCCTTCATCCATCCATCCCTCCATCCATCCCTTCATCCGCCTATCCATCCATCCCTCCCTCCCTCCCTCCTTCCCTCCCTCATCCCTCCCTCCCTCCCTCCCTCATCCATCCATCCACCCCTCCATCCCTCCATCCATCCCTTCATCCTTTTATCCATCCATCCCTTCACTCCTTTATCCATCCATCCATCCATCCCTTCATCATTTTATCCATCCATCCCTTCACTCCTTTATCCATCCATCCATCCATCCCTTCATCATTTTATCCATCGATCCATCCACCCATCCATCCATCCCTCCCTCCCTCCATCTATCCATCCCCCCTCCTTCCCTCCCTCATCCATCCATCCCTCCATCCATCCTTCCATCCACCATCCATCCATGCATCCCTCCCTCCATCCCTCCATCCCTCCATCCCTCCATCCCTCCATCCCTCCCTCCCTCCCTCCCTCCCTCCATCCCTCCATCCATCCGCCATCCTTCCATGCATCCCTCCCTCCCTCCCTCCACCCCTCCCTCCCTCCATCCCTCCATCCATCCATCCATCCATCCACCCTCCCTCCCTCCCTCCCTCCACCCCTCCATCCATCCATCCACCATCCCTCCCTCCCTCCCTCCCTCCCTCCCTCCCTCCCTCCCTCCCTCCCTCCCTCCATCCATCCATCCACCATCCACCATCCATCCATCCCTCCTTCCCTCCCTCCCTCCACCCCTCCCTCCCTCCCTCCCTCCATCCATCCATCCACCATCCATCCCTCCCTCCCTCCCTCCCTCCCTCCATCCCTCCATCCCTCCATCCCTCCATCCATCCTTCCATCCACCATCCATCCATGCATCCCTCCCTCCATCCCTCCATCCCTCCATCCCTCCATCCCTCCCTCCCTCCATCCCTCCATCCATCCATCCATCCTCCCTCCCTCCCTCCCTCCCTCCCTCCCTCCATCCATCCCTCATCCCTCCTTGTGTTCACCGTTGGCTCCCTTGTCGAAGATGAGTTTGTCGTTACACTCTTGCTCTCCATCACATCCACAGACCATCGTGTCTCCGTCGTCCGCCGGCTGTGGGACCATGTGACACTGTGTGGAGGTGAAGTTCAGCAGCAGGCCGGGGTCCACGCCCTCTAGAGGCAGGGTGGGGTTATGACACATGGTGTGCACCGTCATGGTGTCGTTGTTCTTCCTCCTGAGGGAGACCGGGAACATGCATCAGTGTGTTTCCTCAAAACCTAACTGTGTCTAATATGCATTGATGTAAATAATTGTTTTGGGTTGAGAAAGAAGAACTGATGTGTAAGTTGTATTTGTGAATGAGTGAACTGGCACCACAAAACACATTCTATTGAGACAGACTTTAGATCGAAATAATACAAAATGTTTCACAGATTTCATACATAATTAAAGTAAAATATCAACACCATCTGTGTTTTTCAAGTGACTAAATCAATCTTCATCGTTTGATGAAGTAATTCTGCATCTAACCAGCAACGACCACGACATCCGCTTCATCCACGTATGTATTGTGTTCATGTGCACTTTATGAACACGTTGACGTCTTGTTTGAAGCACACGAGAGTCTCAGGTTCACGTTGATCTGACAGCATTGTGTAAAAGTGACCGAGTCAGCCATGAAACCAGCGAGGTAAACATCAGGTCTGAGTCCTGATCAATGACTCAGTTCTTTGACCTGAATACAGCAGCGTTTTCTTCTTCTCTTATCTCTGTTTTCCTGCAGCTATATCTGGGAGGGTCGGCCGGCTGACGTGAACAGGAAATGAGAGGGGTGCAGCGAGGGGTTATCCAAACAAAAGCACGAATCAGCAGAAACTCTTTCCAGCGGTGTCGAAAGTGAAGGCGGAGTGTGAACGGGCCGACATGCTCGCTCTCACACAGAGAACTTCAGAAATCACATTTAAAAAGACATCCTGCATGTTGTGCGTGTTTTTCTTTCACAGGGAGTCGAGAGAAACGACTTCAGCATGTTTCATAATGCTGATCAACAACATGTTGAAGCAGCTCAGCTGGACTCTGCTGGACTCTGCTGGACTCTGCTGGACTCTGCTGGACTCTGCTGGACTCTGCTGGCTCATTGATATTCCAGCATATTTATGCCACACTAAAGGCTTCAGGACATTTTGTTTTTCCCTCTTTATTAAACAGAACAGATTGAAACACTAAATCATCAGCTGATAATGACCTCATAAGTACTACAGTAAAGGAGAGTGATGCACATTGTGCTGACATGTGCTCAGCTGATCTCTTTGTTCACAGTATCTAGGTTTGTCTGAGCTCCGCTCATTACAGGAACACTCTGATATTTTAGGAAATACACTCATTGCTTTAGTCAGGTGATACTCATAGAGATATGAAGCACCCAGCAGCTGGTTAGCTTAGCTTAGCATAAAGGCTGGAAACAGAGGGAAATAGCTAGCTTGATAAAATCCACCTACCAGCAAACAAAGCAGTTTTGTAGCGTTTTGGTTTGGTTAAACTTACAACGTGTTTCAAAGTGTTTCTAACTATTGTTCTACCTTTTTATTGATTTTAGTCTGTCAATAGATCAAAGTGACCAAAAGGAAAACTACCATAAAAGAACTAAAGACTATACAATCCATAACAATATACAATACTTATCCTAGTGTAGTGTATACTTACTACCTAGTGAGGTGAAGTAGTGGAAGATTAAATGCAGGTAAACTGTGAAGTTCTAAAAATTTAACTAAAAAGGTTGAATCAGCATTAAATACAACGAACAGAAGGTTGTAGAATTAGTAGAAACACAAAACACAACAACTGGATTACAACGAAACAAAAGAGTTCATGAACGCTTTAAGTACGTTTGCACACTTTGGCTCTGTGATTGGTGCACAGCAGTAAACAACAGTAAACAAGAGTAAACAACAGTAACAGTGAACAAGAGTAAACAACAGTAACAGCAAACAAGAGTAAACTACAGTAACAGTGAACAAGAGTAAACAACAGTAACAGTAAACAAGAGAAAACAACAGTAACAGTAACAAGAGTAAACGCTACAGTAACAGTAAACAAGAGTAAACTACAGTAACAGTGAACAAGAGTAAACACAGTAACAGTAAACAAGAGTAAACTACAGTAACAGTGACAAGAGTAAAAAACAGTAACAGTAAACAAGAGTAAACAACAGTAACAGTAAACAAGAGTAAACTACAGTAAACAGTAGAACAAGAGTAAACAACAGTAACAGTAAACAAGAGTAAACTACAGTAACAGTAAACAAGAGTAACAACAGAACAGTAAACAAGAATAACAACAGTAACAGAAACAAGAGTAAACAAGCGTAAACTACAGTAACAGTAAACAAGAGTAAACTACAGTAACAGTGAACAAGAGTAAACCAACAGTAACAGTAAAGCAAGAGTAAACAACAGTAACAGTAAACAAGAGGTAACCTACAGTAACAAGTGAACAAGAGTAAACAACAGTAAACAAGAGTAAACAACGTAACAGTGAACAAGAGTAATCAACAGTAACAGTGAACAAGAGTAAACAACAGTAACAGTAAACAAGAGTAAACAAGAGTAACAGTAAACAAGAGTAAACAACAGTAACAGTAAACAAGAGTAAACTACAGTAACAGTAGAACAAGACGTAAACAATACAGTAACAGTAAACAAGAGGTAAACACAGTAACAGTAAACACGGAGTAAACTACAGTAAGCAGTAAACAAGAGTAAACTACGAGTAACAGTGAAACAAGAGTAAAACAACAGTAACAGTAAACAAGAGTAACAACAGTAACGTAACAAGGAGAAACAACAGTAACAGTGAACAAGAGTAAAAAAACCAAAACAGTAACAGTAACAAGAGTAAACTACGTAACAGTGAACAAGAGAAACAACAGAAAACAAGAGGAACAACAGTAACAGTGAACAAGAGTAAACAACGAGTAACAGTGAACAAGAGTAAACAACAGTAACAGTAAACAAGAGGTAAACACAGTACAGTAAACAAGAGTAACACAGTACAGTGAACAAGAGTAAACAACAGTAACAGTAAACAAGAGTAAACGAACAGTAACTAGTAAACAACAAGGTAAACAACAGTAACAGTAGAACAAGAGTAAACAACAGTAACAGTGAACAAGAGTAAACAACAGTAACAGTAAACAAGAGTAAACACCAGTAAGTAACCAGATAACACAGACGGTGAAGAGACGTACAGTAATCAGACTGCGTGAACGAGAAACTACAGTAACAGTAAACAAGAGTAAACAACAGTAACAGTAAACAAGAGTAAACAACAGTAACAGTCAAACAAGAGGTAAACTACAGTAACAGTAGCACAAGAGTAAACTACAGTAACAGTAAACAAGAGTAAACAACAGTAACAAGTAAACCAGAGTAAACTACAGTAACAGAAAACAAGAGTAAACTACAAGTAACAGTAAACAAGAGTAAACTACAGTAACAGTAAACAAGAGTAAACAACAGTAACAGAAACAAGAGTACTAACAGTACTACAGTAAACTAACAGTAAACAAGAGTAAAGCTACACACAGTAAAACAATAGTAAACAACTAGTAAACAACAGTTAACAACAGTAACAAGTAACAATAGTAAACAACAGTAACAGTAACAATAGTTAACAACCAGAAAACAATAGTAAGAACAGACAGTAAACAACAGTAAACAACGTAACAATAGTAACAACAGTACAACAGTAAACAATAGTAAACTACAGTAAACAATAGTAAAAACAGTAACTAAAACACAGTAAACAATATAGTATAACATACAATAGTTACTAACAACAGTAAACAATAGTAAACAACAGAAAACAATAGTAAACAACAGTAACAGTAAACAACCGTAAATAATAGTGAACAAAGTAAACAACAGTAAACAGTAACCAACAGTGAACAATAGTACAGTAAACAACAGTAACAGTAAACAATAGTAAAACAACAGTAACAGTAAACAATAGTAAACAACAGTAACAGTAAACAATAGAGTCACTCACCCGGACGGCGGAGCAGATCTCCTCGTGACGGTGCAGAAGGACCGACAGGCTGCAGTTACTGAAGCACACGTTGTCTCTGCACACCGGACCGGTCGCCTCGCACCACTTACACAGGTGTACCCTCAGGGTGGCTGAAACCCGAACAGACCTGGAGGACCTGCTAGGTCAAAGAGAGACCACAGACACATTGAAACCCTGAACACCTGGAGGACCCTGCAAGGTCAAAGGAGAGACCACAGACCCCTTGAAACCCTAGAACACCTGGAGGACCTGCCAGGTCAAAGAGAGACCACAGACCATGAGAAACCCTGAACACCTGGAGGACCTGCAGGTCAAAGAGAGACCAGAACCAGGGTAGGCTATATATATATAAATATATATATATATATATATATATATATATATATATATATATATATATAACCGTGGAGTGAAGTACTTAAATACAAATGGAAGTACTTACATGAGTATTTCCGTTATATGCGTACTTGCTGTCTGCTACGGCTATATGTAAAAGGTAAATATTGTACTTTCTACTGACAGCTTTATTTTACTTTTTGTATAAATAAAATAATATATATATATAAATATGTATGTATATTATATATATATATACAATATTATATATGATAAGTAAGATATTCTTTTTATCTTACATAGATGATAGTTTTTTAGATGAGATATTACTGATCTGAACAGCGTATAAAGAACCTTAATACATTTATTTTATATTAATAATAATTTTACCTAACATCCCAGTGCATATTGACTCATACACATATACATAAATATTTGTGTATAATAAATGTACATGTATCATATATTAGCCCAATTAACTTCTGGAGAAACTTCCAGAAGATTCTGCAGCTAACAGAGAATAATTTTCTACTGAACACAAAGAAAACACTTTTCACTGTGTGTAGTTATGTATCTAACCAATTACCTACTGTGTGTGTCGGTGTGTAGTGTGTGATGCTCTGCCACTCATAACAACAGCAGTGATCAGACCCAGATGACCACAGAGATGCCAGTTAAAACAAAACAACACACCACACACACTCACACACACAACACACAGTGGATATCTACACAAACATGGACCACACAAACTCCACCACACGCTTTATATTTACATATACTGTGTACACACATACAGAGACTGACTTACTTGTACACACACACTTCATTATCGCTAACTCTCTCGCGCTCTCTCTCTCACTCACTACACAGCACACACACACACACTCACACACACACACACACACACACACAGCTGATAGTTATTCCAGATGTTTCTTCCAAACAGAGTTGAAGACAAAGAAAAAAAAGAAAATTGAGACAGCTCGAGAAGCTAAAAAGCCTCCACTTAATTAGAATCATCAAGAGTGTGTGTGTGTGTGTGTAGTGTGAGTGGAGTGTGTGTGTGTGCGTGTGTATAGTGAGTGAGTGTGTGTGTGTGTGAGTGTGTGTGTGTGGTTGTGTGTGGAGTGAGTGTGTGTGTGGTGTTGTGTCTGTGTGTGTGTGTGTGGGTTGTGTGTGATGTGAGTGTGGTTGTGTGTGTGTGTGTGTGTGTGTGTGTGTGTGTGAGTGTGTGTGAGTGAGTGTGTGTGGGTGTGTGTGTTTGTGTGAGAGAGAGAGACGTAAAAGACAAGAGTCTCTGCAGTGTGTGTAACAGTGTGCGTGGTGTGTGTGTGTGTGATGTATGTGTGTGTGTATGTGTGTGTGTGTGCCTCCTGAATAAATTGAAAGCCAGAAGTGAGCTGCGTTCAGAGCCAAGTTAGCAATCCAACGCTCCGCCCTCAAGGCTCATGGGAAATATCTCAGCACTCCACTCTGCCCAGAGGACAGGCCTCCCTATCACACACACACACACACACATTTAGGTAAATCTTCCTCTCAGACTCTCCTGAAGCTACAGTCAGCAGCGCGTTAGCCTGTTAGCTTAGCTTAGCATAAAGACTGAAAACAAAGGGAAACTGTTAGCCTGACTCTGTCCAAAGGTACGAAAATCAATCTTTCTAGCACCTCTAAAGATGAACCTGTTATATCTGTTGGGTTTAATCTGTAGAAAAGATTTATTTAGCAAAATAATAATTTCACTGAGCCGACATCTAAATGTTTCATCTGATTTTATCACTTCAGTTCAATGTAAAGAGTTACTCTAAAGGGGGACAGTTCACCCCAAAACTACACATTCCTCCTCCTACCGTATACATCTATACTAACATTAACATGATATACTACATCCATACTAACAAAAACAATATACTACATCTATACTAACAAAAACATGATGTACTACATCCATACTAACAAAACACATATACTACATCTATACTAACAAAAACATGATGTACTAACATCTATAACTAACAAAAACATGATGTACTACATCTATACTACATTATTACTAACAAAAACATGATGTACTACAGCCATACTAACAAAAACAATATACTACATTATACTAACAAAAACATGATGTACTACATCTATACTAACAAAAACATGATATACTACATCTATACTAAACAAAAACATGATGTACTACATCTATACTAACAAAAACATGATATACATCTCAAACTAACAAAAACATGATATACTACATCCATACTAACAAAAACAATATACTACATCTATACTAACAAAAACATGATG
>JAVDOI010000104.1:510322-540961 GCA_032191485.1 Leptoclinus maculatus | reverse complement strand
AGGTATCAGAGTGTGCAGACACATGAACACTTCTACATTGTTCGTCAGTGGCTTTATTTCACGACTGTGATTTGAATTCAGATTTCAGGTTTCAAAGGTCTCACTGCAGCCTCCTCGCTGATCTTCATCCCTACAAACAGGTTTAAGTCGTCCACTTATCCGCCCGCACCTTTTCCTCTGAGCCTCCTGACAGCAGCAGCACATTTCAACATCAGAGCCTTCAACCTGCTAAGTTCCCGCTAATCCTGAGAAAGTATCCGCGCATACTTAAACGTGGGACAAAGTACTCCGGCGTCGGCGTTTAAGGGAGATACGAAGGGAAGTCGATGTTAAGTGCCGCGTGAGAAGGAGATCAAAAACACGACAATATGTGTGTTTAGCACCGACAAGCTTGGAGTTTGTTGTTGAAGTTGGTGAGGAGGAGAGAGGAAGAGGAGGGGAGGAGGAGGAGGAGAGCAGAGAGAGGAAGAGGAGGGGAGGAGGAGGAGGAGGAGAGCAGAGAGAGGAAGAGGAGGGGAGGAGGAGGAGAGCAGAGAGAGGAAGAGGAGGGGAGGAGGAGGAGAGCAGAGAGAGGAAGAGGAGGGGAGGAGGAGGAGGAGGAGGAGGAGAGCAGAGAGAGGAAGAGGAGGGGAGGAGGAGGAGAGCAGAGAGAGGAAGAGGAGGGGAGGAGGAGGAGAGCAGAGAGAGGAAGAGGAGGGGAGGAGAAGGAGGAGGAGGAGGAGGAGGAGGAGAGCAGAGAGAGGAAGAGGAGGGGAGGAGGAGGAGAGCAGAGAGAGGAAGAGGAGGGGAGGAGGAGGAGAGCAGAGAGAGGAAGAGGAGGGGAGGAGGAGGAGAGCAGAGAGAGGAAGAGGAGGAGGGGAGGAGGAGGAGGAGGAGGAGAGCAGAGAGAGGAAGAGGAGGGGAGGAGGAGGAGGAGGAGAGCAGAGAGAGGAAGAGGAGGGGAGGAGGAGGAGAGCAGAGAGAGGAAGAGGAGGGGAGGAGGAGGAGGAGGAGGAGGAGGAGGAAGAGGAGGAGGAGAGCAGAGAGAGGAAGAGGAGGGGAGGAGGAGGAGGAGAGCAGAGAGAGGAAGAGGAGGGGAGGAGGAGGAGGAAGAGGAGGAGGAGGAGGAGAGCAGAGAGAGGAAGAGGAGGGGAGGAGGAGGAGGAGAGCAGAGAGAGGAAGAGGAGGGGAGGAGGAGGAGAGCAGAGAGAGGAAGAGGAGGGGAGGAGGAGGAGAGCAGAGAGAGGAAGAGGAGGAGGGGAGGAGGAGGAGGAGGAGGAGAGCAGAGAGAGGAAGAGGAGGGGAGGAGGAGGAGAGCAGAGAGAGGAAGAGGAGGGGAGGAGGAGGAGAGCAGAGAGAGGAAGAGGAGGGGAGGAGGAGAGCAGAGAGAGGAAGAGGAGGGGAGGAGGAGAGAGAGGAAGAGGAGGGGAGGAGGAGGAGAGCAGAGAGAGGAAGAGGAGGGGAGGAGGAGAGCAGAGAGAGGAAGAGGAGGGGAGGAGGAGAGAGAGGAAGAGGAGGGGAGGAGGAGGAGGAGAGCAGAGAGAGGAAGAGGAGGGGAGGAGGAGAGCAGAGAGAGGAAGAGGAGGGGAGGAGGAGAGAGAGGAAGAGGAGGGGAGGAGGAGGAGGAGAGCAGAGAGAGGAAGAGGAGGGGAGGAGGAGGAGAGCAGAGAGAGGAAGAGGAGGGGAGGAGGAGGAGGAGGAGGAGGAGAGCAGAGAGAGGAAGAGGAGGGGAGGAGGAGAGCAGAGAGAGGAAGAGGAGGGGAGGAGGAGGAGGAGGAGGAGAGCAGAGAGAGGAAGAGGAGGGGAGGAGGTGGAGAGCAGAGAGAGGAAGAGGAGGAGGGGAGGAGGAGGAGGAGGAGGAGAGCAGAGAGAGGAAGAGGAGGGGAGGAGAGCAGAGAGAGGAAGAGGAGGGGAGGAGGAGAGAGAGGAAGAGGAGGAGGAGGAGGAGGAGAGCAGAGAAAATGAGTATTAGAACAACAAACACTGCCCAATTGTTTTTAACTGTAAAAGTCAGTTGAAGTTCACTGATGAATGACGATCTGTAACATTGTGTCACATGACTCACTCCAGTGCAGAGCGTTGTGTGAAGCAGGGTCTCGATGTCAGGCCTCCACCTGATGTCATTGTCATGTTGGCGTATGACACAATACATATCATAACTCTGATGTTGCTGAAGGGGAGAATGAAGCTTCTGTTAGTGTCTTTATATTATTGCAAACACACTCCCTGACCTCTGACCTCTGACCTGCTTGTGAGGAGTGGACAGAGCATCGTATAAATACTTTCTATTCTTCTCATATCTGGTGTCTCCGTGTTCACACGTGTTGATCAATACCTTCTTGTGTTTTGACGTCTTGAACAAGAATCGGTACGATTCCGCTCTTAACCGCCGTGATTTGTACACCGGAGGGCAAAACCATTGATCACGTTTCCAAACCAAGAGCTGCTCGATGATAAATATTTGATCCCTGCGCGTGTCGATAAATGGCTCGCCAACAACGCAGTGAACACACTCTGGACACAGATGATCTCGGTGAGCGTATTGACGGGTTGTTTATGAGCGGCTGATGGGAGATGAATTGGTTTTTAGTGGCGGTGCATCCGCTCTGTGTGTCGGAGCCGCTGCCTGTAATCACGCCTCGGATGATTGACAGCTGGCTGTCTTTAGCCTGAGATCCATATCTGGAAAAAACAAATGAGGATGGAAACCTCGTAACTCCCGTTTACAGCCACACGTCTTGTTTCAGTCTGTTCTCATCAGGTGTAGAAGGCTGATCAACGCTGAAGTGGAGGAAATGCTTTCAGTCTCTGTAACGTTCATGTTGTCTAAAATAAGGGATGCTCCAACACGACTTCCCCTCCCGATAGATATCCACGCCTGGGCTTTGGGTATCAGTCGACACCGAAGACCGATCCGGTACCGGTGCTGGAAACAAGTGCCCTCTGCAGTATGAATACTGGTCAGGAAGGTCTGCCTAAAATCATATTTATATTTGACTATTGCTGCTTTGCACACTGGATTTTGTTGAGTCTAGTCTGGGACGTGCTCGTGGTGTACAGGCCTTCAACACTGGAACTCCCTTTTGACTCTTGCAATATTAAACCGTGAGCACCGTCGCTCCTGGAACCTTGACCAAGAGTTCTCAGCTGCCTAAACAGAACCACAACATGCTGCCATTGTGAGCTAATATTGTATTGCAACATTTCAATTTTATTGAAAGAACTGCTGAACTCTTTACTTGTCAGAAGCCTTATTTTCCATATTATGTACAACTATGCAGGATTTTACATTTTTTTCAAAAGAAAAACCCAAAGTTGATAACTTTGTGTTGCTTCCTGAACACTAACATGTCTCTAGTGTCTCTAGTGTCTCTATTGTTCCTAAATGACAAAGGCCTTTCTGGGAAACATCCTGTTCCTTCCTGGGGTTTTATTTGGAAAGGGACCTGTAAAATAAAGTGTAACCAAACTAATACAGGCAATTATATAATACAAAGACATCGAATGGATATCGCTGAACAGATGGCGATCAGACTCAAACATCACTGGTTCACGTCCGGCTGATGACTGCTGCTGCATCCATCTCTCACATCCTGTCATCGCTCTCCTGGCACTGTCTATTACTGTGACAAATGATAACTGAACTACAGACGTGTAAAATCATCACCGCAGCCCTTTAAAGCTGCATACGGTCTATTAAAGCGCTCTACACCCTCACATCGGCTCTGCACTTCTTCATTGATTCAAACTTGATTCACTTTTAGAAACTTTTAGTGAGAAGCACCATGATGCAGGTTTACAGTTTGCCTCTGAAATTGAAAAACCTTCAAACAGTCGAGTGGAAGCGAGGGACGGAAAGATTTATTTTCACTCTGCTAAATGGCAAATGTCAATTCTGCGACGGCAACCACGTCTGAACACACACTCACATCCTTCTGTAATCTCACCTCAGAGCGAGCGCAAGAAACAAACCGCAAAACTAACAACGAACAATGACAAATAACAAACCCCCGTCTAACAGGTTGTCACCTGACGGAGGTAAATCGCCTCCAGGACAGATTCCTCAGGTCTATTACAGCCGGAAGGACGAGCAGGAGAGACGGCGGCGAGCAGGATGTGACCGGCAGGACCATCGACTGGTTAAGGCTGAAGATTGGTGAGGACGGATCGATACACTCGGAGCCTGGGTAGAAAGCTAGGGGGGGGGGGGGGAGACTGAGAGAGAGAGAGAGAGAGAGAGAGAGAGAACAATGGAGGAAATAAAGAGGAGAAAAACTTCTTTCTTATGTTGATAAATGGGGGGGGGGGGGGGGGGGGGCTGTACGGTGCGGTGGTGAGAACTACATTTTCCGGTGTGCACATGAGTCATGAATCAAACTTATTTTGTGCGCACAGTAAAAACATTTCTACACTTATTACTGAATGCGGCTCGTTGTCTCTAATGTCCTGAACTTCACAATATCTGAAGCTGACATTACAGCCCTGTTTAAGAAGCTCATTGTTCTTCTTTGTTGGTGTTGGGGCTGGAGCAGCAGACTGGATGAAGGACATCAAGGTGAGGAGATGTGGACCTGCTGGAAACAGTCAAATGACATGATTTCTATGTTTGAATGATTGTATTTCTGTAATGTGTGTTTTTTACGTCTGATCACCAAAAAGCGCTGGAGGAGCATCTGGAGAACCACAGGGAGGCTCATCTAAAGCAGCTCTGCCTCCTCTGATACTAGATCGATGCTGGACGAACTCACAGAGTAAAGAAACACCAGTGAAGCAAAATATTCTCTTTCATATACTTTAATTATTGTTTAAGATTGTTGTATTTGTTCTTTAAAGATACCTATCCATGATTTTAGACTTTTTTTATTGATTGGAGATAATGTAGAACCAAGGGAATTATATATTATGAGTCGAAACCACTTGTGGTTGTTTCATTTATTTAGTATTTTATTATTTGTCACCTTTATTACTAAATGAATGGACAGTGAAGCTCTCTATTTCATCATTGTGATTCATTTCATGACTTAGGGGCCTTGAATGAAATCAAAAGTAAGTCACGTTTACCTCCTTGTCACCATTACACAAGACACGTGATTATATGAACAGATGATGAATGTATGACCCAATATACCTGTTTATAGGCTTTGATCTATCTTCCATGAAAACGGATGCAAAACGTCAATTTAAAGAGTGGTGAACCAGGTTCTGTTCTTGGAGCAGGAGAGACTTCATATGGTTTGTAAATGTTGTAAATGCAGAAGTAGTTGTTGTAGTAACGTTAGGAGTAGTAGTAGTAGTAGTAGTAACCTTAGGAGTAGTAGTAGTTGTTGTAGTAACGTTAGGAGTAGTAGTAGTAGTAGTAGTAGTAGTAGTAGTAACGTTAGGAGTAGTAGTAGTAGTAGTAGTAACGTTAGGAGTACTAGTAGTTGTTGTAGTAACGTTAGGAGTAGTAGTAGTTGTTGTAGTAACCTTAGGAGTAGTAGTAGTTGTTGTAGTAACGTTAGGAGTAGTAGTAGTAGTAGTAGTAGTAGTAGTAGTAACGTTAGGAGTAGTAGTAGTAGTAGTAGTAGTAACGTTAGGAGTACTAGTAGTTGTTGTAGTAACGTTAGGAGTAGTAGTAGTAGTAGTAGTAGTAACGTTAGGAGTAGTAGTAGTAGTAGTAGTAGTAGTAACGTTAGGAGTAGTAGTAGTTGTTGTAGTAACGTTAGGAGTAGTAGTAGTAGTTGTTGTAGTAACGTTAGGAGTAGCAGTAGTAACATTAGGAGTAGTAGTAGTAGTTGTTGTAGTAACGTTAGGAGTAGTAGTAGTAACATTAGGAGTAGTAGTAGTAGTAGTTGTAGTAACGTTAGGAGTACTAGTAGTAGTTGTTGTAGTAACGTTAGGAGTACTAGTAGTAGTTGTTGTAGTAACGTTAGGAGTACTAGTAGTAGTTGTTGTAGTAACGTTAGCAGTAGTAGTAGTTGTAGTAACGTTAGGAGTAGTAGTAGTAGTTGTTGTAGTAACGTTAGGAGTAGTAGTAGTTGTAGTAGTTGTTGTAGTAACATTAGGAGTAGTAGTAGTTGTAGTAGTTGTTGTAGTAACGTTAGGAGTAGTAGTAGTAGTAACGTTAGGAGTAGTAGTAGTAGTTGTTGTAGTAACGTTAGGAGTAGTAGTAGTTGTAGTAGTTGTTGTAGTAACGTTAGGAGTAGTAGTAGTTGTAGTAGTTGTTGTAGTAACGTTAGGAGTACTAGTAGTAGTAACGTTAGGAGTAGTAGTAGTAGTTGTTGTAGTAACGTTAGGAGTAGTAGTAGTTGTAGTAGTTGTTGTAGTAACGTTAGGAGTAGTAGTAGTTGTAGTAGTTGTTGTAGTAACGTTAGGAGTTGTAGTAGTTGTTGTAGTAACGTTAGGAGTAGTAGTAGTATTAGTAGTAGTAACGTTAGGAGTAGTAGTAGTAGTAGTAGTAGTAACGTTAGGAGTAGTAGTAGTAGTTGTTGTAGTAACGTTAGGAGTAGTAGTAGTTGTTGTAGTAACGTTAGGAGTAGTAGTAGTAGTTGTTGTAGTAACGTTAGGAGTAGTAGTAGTTGTAGTAGTTGTTGTAGTAACGTTAGGAGTAGTAGTAGTTGTAGTAGTTGTTGTAGTAACGTTAGGAGTAGTAGTAGTAGTTGTTGTAGTAACGTTAGGAGTAGTAGTAGTAGTAGTAGTAGTAACGTTAGGAGTAGTAGTAGTTGTTGTAGTAACGTTAGGAGTAGTAGTAGTTGTAGTAACGTTAGGAGTAGCTGTAGTAGTTGTTGTAGTAACGTTAGGAGTAGTAGTAGTTGTAGTAGTAATGTTAGGAGTAGTAGTAGTTGTAGTAGTAACGTTAGGAGTAGTAGTAGTAGTAGTAGTAACGTTAGGAGTAGTAGTAGTAGTAGTAGTAGTAACGTTAGGAGTAGTAGTAGTAGTAGTAGTAGTAGTAGTAACGTTAGGAGTAGTAGTAGTTGTTGTAGTAACGTTAGGAGTAGTAGTAGTAGTTGTAGTAACGTTAGGAGTAGTAGTAGTAACGTTAGGAGTAGTAGTAGTAGTAGTAGTAGTAGTAGTAACGTTAGGAGTAGTAGTAGTTGTTGTAGTAACGTTAGGAGTAGTAGTAGTTGTTGTAGTAACGTTAGGAGTAGTAGTAGTAACGTTAGGAGTAGTAGTTGTTGTAGTAACGTTAGGAGTAGTAGTAGTAACGTTAGGAGTAGTAGTAGTAGTAGTTGTAGTAACGTTAGGAGTACTAGTAGTAGTTGTTGTAGTAACGTTAGGAGTACTAGTAGTAGTTGTTGTAGTAACGTTAGCAGTAGTATTAGTTGTAGTAACGTTAGGAGTAGTAGTAGTTGTTGTAGTAACGTTAGGAGTAGTAGTAGTTGTAGTAGTTGTTGTAGTAACGTTAGGAGTAGTAGTAGTTGTAGTAGTTGTTGTAGTAACGTTAGGAGTAGTAGTAGTAGTAACGTTAGGAGTAGTAGTAGTAGTTGTTGTAGTAACGTTAGGAGTAGTAGTAGTTGTAGTAGTTGTTGTAGTAACGTTAGGAGTAGTAGTAGTTGTAGTAGTTGTTGTAGTAACGTTAGGAGTAGTAGTAGTAGTAACGTTAGGAGTAGTAGTAGTAGTTGTTGTAGTAACGTTAGGAGTAGTAGTAGTTGTAGTAGTTGTTGTAGTAACGTTACGAGTAGTAGTAGTTGTAGTAGTTGTTGTAGTAACGTTAGGAGTTGTAGTAGTTGTTGTAGTAACGTTAGGAGTAGTAGTAGTATTAGTAGTAGTAACGTTAGGAGTAGTAGTAGTAGTAGTAGTAGTAACGTTAGGAGTAGTAGTAGTAGTTGTTGTAGTAACGTTAGGAGTAGTAGTAGTTGTTGTAGTAACGTTAGGAGTAGTAGTAGTAGTTGTTGTAGTAACGTTAGGAGTAGTAGTAGTTGTAGTAGTTGTTGTAGTAACGTTAGGAGTAGTAGTAGTTGTAGTAGTTGTTGTAGTAACGTTAGGAGTAGTAGTAGTAGTTGTTGTAGTAACGTTAGGAGTAGTAGTAGTAGTAGTAGTAGTAACGTTAGGAGTAGTAGTAGTTGTTGTAGTAACGTTAGGAGTAGTAGTAGTTGTAGTAACGTTAGGAGTAGTTGTAGTAGTTGTTGTAGTAACGTTAGGAGTAGTAGTAGTTGTAGTAGTAATGTTAGGAGTAGTAGTAGTTGTAGTAGTAACGTTAGGAGTAGTAGTAGTTGTTGTAGTAACGTTAGGAGTAGTAGTAGTAGTAGTAGTAGTAGTAGTAACGTTAGGAGTAGTAGTAGTAGTAGTAGTAGTAACGTTAGGAGTAGTAGTAGTAGTAGTAGTAGTAGTAGTAACGTTAGGAGTAGTAGTAGTTGTTGTAGTAACGTTAGGAGTAGTAGTAGTAGTAGTTGTTGTAGTAACGTTAGGAGTAGTAGTAGTAACGTTAGGAGTAGTAGTAGTAGTTGTTGTAGTAACGTTAGGAGTAGTAGTAGTAACGTTAGGAGTAGTAGTAGTAGTAGTTGTAGTAATGTTAGGAGTACTAGTAGTAGTTGTTGTAGTAACGTTAGGAGTACTAGTAATAGTTGTTGTAGTAACGTTAGGAGTACTAGTAGTAGTTGTTGTAGTAACGTTAGCAGTAGTAGTAGTTGTAGTAACGTTAGGAGTAGTAGTAGTTGTTGTAGTAACGTTAGGAGTAGTAGTAGTTGTTGTAGTAACGTTATGAGTAGTTGTAGTAGTTGTTGTAGTAACGTTAGGAGTAGTAGTAGTTGTAGTAGTAGTAACGTTAGGAGTACTAGTAGTTGTAGTAGTTGTTGTAGTAACGTTAGGAGTAGTAGTAGTTGTTGTAGTAACGTTAGGAGTAGTAGTAGTAGTTGTTGTAGTAACGTTAGGAGTACTAGTAGTTGTAGTAGCCATGAAAAAGTTATGCTATAGCAATGTGCCATGAAATGGTCATAGTAAAGTATGGTATAAAAATAACGTAAATATTATGAGATTACATTTGATAGTATGCCATTAAAAATATCATAAAAAATGTCGTAGTATGGTATATGATGAAAAAAGTATTAAAAATATCGTTGTATAGTGTAGCGTCCAAACCTTTAGCAGAATGTAAACCTTAAGTTGACGCGTGTTTCTGGTCCTACGTACATAACTCACACCGACACCGCTCGTAGGTGAAAGCAATACGTGTTTTTATTGATCCAATTTCCTTCTTACAAGTTAGTGAAACGACTTCCTTTATTCCTAAAAGTACCCTGATTACACCGACACACTTTGAGGATCCACAGGTTAATCCACATAGCACGTTCCATTCTGCTCCAGATATTACTGACAACCGCAACTGACTGTCGCAAAGTGTCCTTAAAGTGACGGCAGTCTGTCACTTACGATAACAACATCCTTGTAACATTCAAAGTAGAAACAGATGTGATTAAAGTTAAACATAGGGTGATTACTTGTGATTCTGATATTTAAGCAGAATATATCCACAGACTCATGTATGAAGTCTGTACAGTGACTCACAATATCACGCAGCAAGAGAAACCACCATAGCAGCTCATGAGTCGTTGAACTCTGAGCAGCTGAGTTATTCTTCAAATGTAAAACCTTAATAAAACCAAATTCAGATCCGATAACGCTGCGACGATGGAATAACATGAAATTCATCTGAGTATCACGTAGATCTGTATATAGTTATACATATCGCTGTTATTAATGTAATGTAAACACCTTTTAATCTGTGTTGTCTACAAGGTTTTATTCTTCCCACTGGTCACTAAGACCTTGAAGAACACATTTCAAAAGACAAAAGTCACTATTGTGTTATGTCTGATTAATATCTTTTTTCTTTTGTCGTCATGGTGATGCAACTATTTATGCATTCATGTGACATCACTGCAGCGTACATATTCTGGTAGCTTTTCACCAAACAAGGAGAAGACGATAACATTGTGCATTACAGTGTTGAGGTTACACATGTAACAAAAGGAGACCAGGTGGACCAGAGATGGTTTAGTTTGGAGTCTGAGATATAAATGAAGTTTGTAATGTGTGTGTGAGATGGAATGGTTATAAGTTAAAAAGTATAAGAACATACTTTGTTACATATTATTACATATTACATATATTATTATACACATCAATGACACACTGCTTTGCTGCATCAGATTTATTGTGTTTGTACAAAGTTTATTTGTCAATATGCTGAACTTTCTTTTAAAAACATATTTGTGTGGAATTTTCACCTTTGACAACTTTGTATTTAAAAGCCTCGACGCTTCGTCAAATGGAGACGAAAGGACACAAGTCCAGATGACATGGGGGGATGTGTGTGTGTGTCTGTGACCTTGACACTGACAGAGCTTTAGCCTTAGGCCTGTCCTTTAGCTGGGGGAACACACACACACACACACACACACACACACACACACACACACACACACACACACACACACAACACACACATTTAAACACAGGTTCTCGCACAAACACATTAACACATGCACAGAAATACACACACATGTGCTGGAGATGCATAGATGACACACACACACACACACACACACACGTGCATAAACAGGGACACAGATGAAATATGCACAGATATAGTCGGTTACACACACACACACACACACACACACACACACACACACACACACACACACAGTTCCCAGTGTAGCCAGCAGGGCTGTGGCTCATTAATATTGCATTGATTGGACAGAGAGGAGCAGCCGACTGGAAGAACTGTGTGTGTGTGTGTGTGTGTGTGTGTGTGTGTGTACACACTGCAGAGTATCTGCAGCTCTTAACGAGTTAGATTTAAGACTTTTTAAAGACTTTTTAATGCCACTCAATGAAATTCAAGGTTGAATATTTCATAGTTAATTAATTCATCTTAATAATAATGAATGTCATTTAAATGTTTTACAGTTTATATTGTATTTTTCAATAGTATGCACTATTTCTCATATCAGTATTGTGCATAATAACAGTCTGTTCTCGCTGTGTGATTGTCATAGCACATAGCACACACCACACGTGTAGGTCTTGTAGTCTTGACATTAAAGTCTGCAGAACAATTCGATTTGAGTTTTGCCTCCAGAGGACCAATAATAAATGATGAGGCCTTTATTAAACAACTAAAACAATTCAGAAAATTTATAGAAATTTACAGCGTCAATTTCATTTCTTACCCCATTTAGGAAATTAAAATAAACACTGACAAAAGAACAAAATTATTATAAAAATTGTTGATTTGTGCCAACTGGCCAAGTGTTATCTGTTACATCTGTTAACTTCCAATTAATCGTCTCTTTGACTTCTCTTCTTCAAAATGTACTCAAACGTACTTCACAGTCTCCTAACAGGCAGCGAGCTCAAAGCTCGGACAGCTGACTGTACATTAAGCTACATTTCATTACAACCCTACTGCCACACAATATACAGATAACATGATATCGACAAGTGATGCTTCTTCATTTCATGAAGGGAGAAGAGGAAGGAGGACAGAGGAAATGGAGTAAATGAGAGAAAGACAGGTGAGAAAGGCAGGTCGGAGTAAGGATGGAAGGGGGGATGGGAGAAAGGGAGCGACAGGAAGGAGAGGAGGATGGAGGAGGTAATGATATGAAAGACAAGTGAGGGGAAGGAAAGTATAAAAGACGAGGGAGGAAGGAAAGGAAAGATGAAAGGAGGGACAGAGAAGGGAAAGGATGGATGGATGGATGACGCAGGGAAGGGAGGTGAGAAGACAATTAAAACAGTCAACAGGCACTTTGGATTCCCCCGACTGCATATCATCATTACAGCACACACACACACACACACACACACACACACACAAACACAGTTTACAGGCGAAGGGAGACTAGCGGGCCAGACACGAAGCTCTTTTGTTGCCGCGGGAAACACTTCCTTGTTTGCCCTAACGCCCTCACTTCCTGTCCACTGAGACGTTTAGAGAGCTGTGTGTGTGTGGGTGTGTGTCGTTCTTTATGTTGCATGGCTAATTTTGACAGCATGGGAATGAGAGAGTAAGTAATGGTCCCGGCAGACTCTGTGTGTGTGTGTGTGTGTGTGTGTAGGTGTGTATGTGTGTCCAGAGAGTTCCATCCATTAGTGATAATGGGGAAACGGAGCTGCTATTAGCTGTTAATGGACAAACACACAACCACACTACAGGCCTCCATCCTCTCTTTCTCTCACACGCACACACACACACACACACACACACACACACACACACACACACACACACACACACACACACACACACACACACACACACACACACACACACACAGGACTGCTTCCACAGTTAAGTGAGAGCTCATTCAAGTCAGTAGAAAGATGAAAATGTGTTCCATCTTCACAATCTACTTATTGAGTGTTTGACTCACGAGACCCACAGAGCCATGGAGCCTAAACACGGCGGTCTAAACCGATGGTTCTCAACCTTCATTGTGTACCGCTCCTTGATGAGCTGTCGTGCCTCAAGGGCCATCTCAGTGAGAAGAACTACAGGTTTCCCAAGATGCCCGTTTATGACTCTACAAGTACCGTACCTGTTACAAATCCACATTCAAGTCTCTTGCAGCTGACATTAGCATGCGTCGCACTTATGACTCATCAAATACCGACGCTTGGTCAGTTCCCGTTGGCGCCTAATGCCGACGCACCGCACTGTCACCTAACTCCAATGTAAAACCACGCGTGTCATCGTTAGGCGGTCAGAACAAGTGATGTAGTATGAAGTGGGAGATCGTCCACACATGAGGTGGATGGGTCAAACGAACACAGGACTTTCATCCAGGAGATATTAGTAAGCAATGACATTTCGTCGCGTCAGCCGTTAGTTACGTGATGTGACTCACTACTCACATCGATAGCAACGTGAGTCATTGGTCCTCCAACCGCACTTTCCTTAAACCTAACTAAGTGGTTTTGTTGCCCAAACCTAACTTCCTGCGAAGTTCAACAGTAACACTAGAGGAGGACCCATAGACTGTAGATTAGACGTAGTCACCGTGATGTCTCTCATTGGTTTGTGTACTGACGTTTTGAAGCCTTGAGTTCGGTGATTTCGCCATCGCCATCTTTAAATATATGGTCGTCGCAATGTTGGCTTTTTAACGGACGTTACCGTATTTGGAATGTGGAGGAGTGACGTAGCAATGCAGTAAAAGGCTCTGGCAGCAGCAGAGACCTGTCAATCACAGTAGCCCCGCCCTAAAGCATACCCTGCTTCATGGTCTGTTTGACTCTAAATGGACCATAATGTACTAAATGAACATCATGCTGTATTGAAGAAGACTTGAAACTAGAGATTGAGACCATAAACTCATGTTTACAATGTTTACTGAGGTAATAAATCAAGAGAGAAGTAGAGTCATTTTCTCATAGACTTCTATAGAACCAGAGGAGTCGCCCCCTGGTGGTCAGTGGAGAGGATGCAGGTTTTAATGTGGTTAGATACGCTGTCAGTGGACCTCTTTCTCTCTTCTGCCCCATATCTCCTGCCTTTATTCTCATCTCTGTTTCACTGCCGGTTTACCTCTTCTGCTCCATCCCTCTTCATCCCCCATTTTCTTCTATTCTCTTCCTTTTCCATCTCCTCCCTCTTTCTAATTGTCTACCTCCTTCCTTCTCTCTTCTCTGCTTTTTTCTCTCCATCTTGACATTTGTCCTCTTACAGCCCTTCCCTCACCCATCCACCCCTGCTATTCCCTCACTATCCCTCACAAGTTCCTTTGTCCCCTCACCCCTGTTTGGTCCCTTCTTCTTCTCTTCTTCTCCAACCTCTTCTATCCATTCCTGTTACTATCTCCCCCTTTACATCTTTGCTTCATCCCTTTCTTCCCTCTTTCTCCCTCCCTCACCTTCCTCCCCTCCTACTTGTTGTATCTTCTTCCTTCTACCTGCATCCTCCTCTTCCTCTTGTGCACATCCATCCTCCATCCATCCATTTTCATCCTCTTTCCTCTCTACTTTCTCCACTCCTGCTTTTTGTCTTCCTCGACTTTCCTTCCTCCTCTTTTGCGCAACCTTTCTTCTTCCTCCGTCTTACCTTCCCTCTCTCTCCTCTCATACTTTTCTCACTCTTTTCTCCCTATTTTCCCTCTTCCTTCTCGCTGATCTGCTGCTTTTACTTTCTCTCTTTCCATCTGTTTTCCCTCTTTCCTCTCTTCTCCTTCCTCTCCTTCCCCAACTCCAGAATTCTGCTCCTTTACCACATCTCCCTACTCCTCAGTCCCCCATATAATCTCTTCCTTCCCCTTTACTCCTCATTTCTCCCCCCCCCATTCTCTCCTCCTTTATCCTTTTTCCCACCCTATGTTCTCTCCCCCCCCCCAACACACCTCCCTCGCTCCCCTCCCTCCCTCCTATTAAGGTCAGAATGGTGCTAAGTGTCTATCAGTGCTGATGAGGCTCAGGAGACTCCTTTGTTCTGAATGAGGGTGAAAATTTGAAACAGCCACAAGAGCAAATAGCACGACTCCCCCCTCTTCCTCACCCCCTCACATCCATCCCCTCATCCCTCCATCCTTCATCCCATCGTCGACCGATCAATCGCTCCTTCTCCCTAACAACTCTATTGATCAGATGCACTAACAACATCTTTCATTTATTAATTATGAGAGAAAGTCTTCCTGGGATTTCTCCCCCCCCCCCCCTGCCCCCCCCCCCCCCCTGCATCTATCGGCCCATCCCTCCATTTGAGATCTCTGATATCTCACATTTTAAAGTGTTAGACAGTTTTACTCACATTTTTTGTCGATGTTGACAAATATCAATTATGGAATTGTTCATGTGTGAATGTGAAATGTCTTTGGTTGTGGTTCAGGCTCTTCTTGGCGTGAGTTAAAGGTAAACCGAGTTTCTGTTCTTACACTTGACTGATTTCTGCTGTTCCCTTCTTTCTTTTTCCTCATGCTCATCTGACCTCTGTAATGTTTACTGAGAGGAGCATATGAACATATGCATTTCTGTTCTGGGTTGTAGAAATTATGTTTTTATGCTACTCAATTTAAACAGCATACTTAAAGTCACCCAGATCTGCTTTTTTATCTCCACACAATGAAGAAACGGTAATGAATGTATGCCTCGTCAAAATTTTTTAAACTGAACATATCAGTGACATTTTCATTGACAATTAATTTCACATCCACTCCTGCAGCACAGAAACCAAGATCTTACATGAACGTTAACCAAAGTGCTACTTGTTGAGAGTCAGGATGCGAACTCTGGCCTCCTATGTCAAAGTCCTTGACTTCGTATGCCCACAAACCACCTTCTCCACTTACCTCCAACTTCATTCTTCAAGTTCTTCTGCAAGTTCTTTCATGTTTATATTTGTTTTGTGATATCTATGAGGAATCTTGGCAAATAAACCACAAACCTGGAGATTTGGTTGTTGATGGCGTTGATATTTAGCTTTGAAGTGAAGGGAGTATGTGTGGTCATAGAGTTGATGTCCCTCAGTGTTGGGACAGCTGGCGAGATGGATTGAGATCTGTGTCCAGGCGACAAAGGCGAGGAGGAGAAAAGAAGACGAGAAGTAAGTACCTTAAAGAAAAGAACACTGTACTTTAAAGATAATGGATTGTTTATTGTTACTAATGCTGAGTGTTGTCTCCTCATTGTTGTCCTTTCCATGTTGTTTCCTCCGTGTTATTGCTTCCTTGCTGTCTCCTCCTTGTTGCATCCTCCTTGTTGTCCTCTCCGTGTTGCGTTCTCCTTGTTGTCCTCTCTGTGTTGCATTCTCCTTGTTGTCTCCTTGTTGCGTCCTCCTTGTTGTCTCCTCCGTGTTGCGTTCTCCTTGTTGTCTTCTCCGTGTTGCATTCTCCTTGTTGTCTCCTTGTTGCGTCCTCCTTGTTGTCTCCTCCGTGTTGCGTTCTCCTTGTTGTCCTCTCCGTGTTGCATCCTCCTTGTTGTCCTCTCCGTGTTGCATCCTCCTTGTTGTCTCCTCCTTGTTGCGTTCTCCTTGTTGTCCTCTCCGTGTTGCATCCTCCTTGTTGTCCTCTCCGTGTTGCATCCTCCTTGTTGTCTCCTCCTTGTTGCGTTCTCCTTGTTGTCCTCTCCGTGTGGCATCCTCCTTGTTGTCTCCTCCTTGTTGCGTTCTCCTTGTTGTCCTCTCTGTGTTGCGTCCTCCTTGTTGCATCCTCCTTGTTGTCTCCTCCTTGTTGCGTTCTCCTTGTTGTCCTCTCCGTGTTGCGTCCTCCTTGTTGTCCTCTCCGCGTTGCTTCCTCCTTGTTGTCTCCTCCTTGTTGTCCTCTCCGTGTTGCGTCCTCCTTGTTGTCTCATCCTTGTTGTCCTCTCCGTGTTGCGTCCTCCTTGTTGTCTCCTCCTTGTTGTCCTCTCCGTGTTGCGTCCTCCTTGTTGTCTCCTCCTTGTTGTCCTCTCCGTGTTGCGTCCTCCTTGTTGTCTCCTCCTTGTTGTCCTCTCCGTGTTGCGTCCTCCTTGTTGTCCTCTCCGTGTTGCGTCCTCCTTGTTGTCCTCTCCATGTTGCGTCCTCCTTGTTGTCCTCTCCGTGTTGCGTCCTCCTTGTTGTCCTCTCCGTGTTGCGTCCTCCTTGTTGTCTCCTCCTTGTTGTCTCCTCCTTGTTGTCCTCTCCGTGTTGCGTCCTCCTTGTTGTCCTCTCCGTGTTGCGTCCTCCTTGTTGTCTCCTCCTTGTTGTCCTCTCCGTGTTGCGTCCTCCTTGTTGTCCTCTCCGTGTTGCGTCCTCCTTGTTGTCTCCTCCTTGTTGTCCTCTCCGTGTTGCGTCCTCCTTGTTGTCCTCTCCGTGTTGCGTCCTCCTTGTTGTCTCCTCCTTGTTGTCCTCTCCGTGTTGCGTCCTCCTTGTTGTCCTCTCCGTGTTGCGTCCTCCTTGTTGTCCTCTCCGTGTTGCGTCCTCCTTGTTGTCCTCTCCGTGTTGCGTCCTCCTTGTTGTCCTCTCCGTGTTGCGTCCTCCTTGTTGTCCTCTCCTTGTTGTCTCCTCCTTGTTGTCCTCTCCGTGTTGCGTCCTCCTTGTTGTCCTCTCCGTGTTGCGTCCTCCTTGTTGTCTCCTCCTTGTTGTCTCCTCCTTGTTGTCCGCTCCGTGTTGCGTCCTCCTTGTTGTCCTCTCCGTGTTGCGTCCTCCTTGTTGTCTCCTCCTTGTTGTCCTCTCCGTGTTGCGTCCTCCTTGTTGTCCTCTCCGTGTTGCGTCCTCCTTGTTCTCCTCTCCGTGTTGCGTCCTCCTTGTTGTCCTCTCCGTGTTGCGTCCTCCTTGTTGTCCTCTCCGTGTTGCGTCCTCCTTGTTGTCCTCTCCTTGTTGTCTCCTCCTTGTTGTCCTCTCCGTGTTGCGTCCTCCTTGTTGTCCTCTCCGTGTTGCGTCCTCCTTGTTGTCTCCTCCTTGTTGTCTCCTCCTTGTTGTCCTCTCCGTGTTGCGTCCTCCTTGTTGTCCTCTCCGTGTTGCGTCCTCCTTGTTGTCTCCTCCTTGTTGTCCTCTCCGTGTTGCGTCCTCCTTGTTGTCCTCTCCGTGTTGCGTCCTCCTTGTTGTCCTCTCCGTGTTGCGTCCTCCTTGTTGTCCTCTCCTTGTTGTCTCCTCCTTGTTGTCCTCTCCGTGTTGCGTCCTCCTAGTTGTCTCCTCCTTGTTGTCTCCTCCTTGTTGTCTCCTCCTTGTTGTCCTCTCCGTGTTGCGTCCTCCTTGTTGTCCTCTCCGTGTTGCATCCTCCTTGTTGTCTCCTCCTTGTTGTCTCCTCCTTGTTGTCCTCTCCGTGTTGCGTCCTCCTTGTTGTCCTCTCCGTGTTGCGTCCTCCTTGTTGTCCTCTCCTTGTTGTCTCCTCCTTGTTGTCCTCTCCGTGTTGCGTCCTCCTTGTTGTCCTCTCCGTGTTGCGTCCTCCTTGTTGTCCTCTCCTTGTTGTCTCCTCCTTGTTGTCCTCTCCTTGTTGCGTCCTCCTTGTTGTCCTCTCCGTGTTGCGTCCTCCTTGTTGTCCTCTCCTTGTTGTCTCCTCCTTGTTGTCCTCTCCTTGTTGTCTCCTCCTTGTTGTCCTCTCCGTGTTGCGTCCTCCTTGTTGTCCTCTCCGTGTTGCGTCCTCCTTGTTGTCCTCTCCTTGTTGTCTCCTCCTTGTTGTCCTCTCCGTGTTGCGTCCTCCTTGTTGTCCTCTCCGTGTTGCGCCCTCCTTGTTGTCCTCTCCTTGTTGTCTCCTCCTTGTTGTCCTCTCCTTGTTGTCTCCTCCTTGTTGTCCTCTCCGTGTTGCGTCCTCCTTGTTGTCCTCTCCGTGTTGCGTCCTCCTTGTTGTCCTCTCCTTGTTGTCTCCTCCTTGTTGTCCTCTCCGTGTTGCGTCCTCCTTGTTGTCCTCTCCGTGTTGCGCCCTCCTTGTTGTCCTCTCCTTGTTGTCTCCTCCTTGTTGTCCTCTCCTTGTTGTCTCCTCCTTGTTGTCCTCTCCGTGTTGCGTCCTCCTTGTTGTCCTCTCCGTGTTGCGTCCTCCTTGTTGTCCTCTCCTTGTTGTCTCCTCCTTGTTGTCCTCTCCTTGTTGTCTCCTCCTTGTTGTCCTCTCCGTGTTGCGTCCTCCTTGTTGTCCTCTCCGTGTTGCGTCCTCCTTGTTGTCCTCTCCGTGTTGCGTCCTCCTTGTTGTCCTCTCCTTGTTGCGTCCTCCTTGTTGTCCTCTCCTTGTTGTCTCCTCCTTGTTGTCCTCTCCGTGTTGCGCCCTCCTTGTTGTCCTCTCCGTGTTGTCTCCTCCTTGTTGTCCTCTCCTTGTTGTCTCCTCCTTGTTGTCCTCTCCGTGTTGCGTCCTCCTTGTTGTCCTCTCCTTGTTGTCTCCTCCTTGTTGTCCTCTCCGTGTTGCGTCCTCCTTGTTGTCCTCTCCGTGTTGCGTCCTCCTTGTTGTCTCCTCCTTGTTGTCTCCTCCTTGTTGTCCGCTCCGTGTTGCGTCCTCCTTGTTGTCCTCTCCGTGTTGCGTCCTCCTTGTTGTCTCCTCCTTGTTGTCCTCTCCGTGTTGCGTCCTCCTTGTTGTCCTCTCCGTGTTGCGTCCTCCTTGTTCTCCTCTCCGTGTTGCGTCCTCCTTGTTGTCCTCTCCGTGTTGCGTCCTCCTTGTTGTCCTCTCCGTGTTGCGTCCTCCTTGTTGTCCTCTCCTTGTTGTCTCCTCCTTGTTGTCCTCTCCGTGTTGCGTCCTCCTTGTTGTCCTCTCCGTGTTGCGTCCTCCTTGTTGTCTCCTCCTTGTTGTCTCCTCCTTGTTGTCCTCTCCGTGTTGCGTCCTCCTTGTTGTCCTCTCCGTGTTGCGTCCTCCTTGTTGTCTCCTCCTTGTTGTCCTCTCCGTGTTGCGTCCTCCTTGTTGTCCTCTCCGTGTTGCGTCCTCCTTGTTGTCCTCTCCGTGTTGCGTCCTCCTTGTTGTCCTCTCCTTGTTGTCTCCTCCTTGTTGTCCTCTCCGTGTTGCGTCCTCCTAGTTGTCTCCTCCTTGTTGTCTCCTCCTTGTTGTCTCCTCCTTGTTGTCCTCTCCGTGTTGCGTCCTCCTTGTTGTCCTCTCCGTGTTGCATCCTCCTTGTTGTCTCCTCCTTGTTGTCTCCTCCTTGTTGTCCTCTCCGTGTTGCGTCCTCCTTGTTGTCCTCTCCGTGTTGCGTCCTCCTTGTTGTCCTCTCCTTGTTGTCTCCTCCTTGTTGTCCTCTCCGTGTTGCGTCCTCCTTGTTGTCCTCTCCGTGTTGCGTCCTCCTTGTTGTCCTCTCCTTGTTGTCTCCTCCTTGTTGTCCTCTCCTTGTTGCGTCCTCCTTGTTGTCCTCTCCGTGTTGCGTCCTCCTTGTTGTCCTCTCCTTGTTGTCTCCTCCTTGTTGTCCTCTCCTTGTTGTCTCCTCCTTGTTGTCCTCTCCGTGTTGCGTCCTCCTTGTTGTCCTCTCCGTGTTGCGTCCTCCTTGTTGTCCTCTCCTTGTTGTCTCCTCCTTGTTGTCCTCTCCGTGTTGCGTCCTCCTTGTTGTCCTCTCCGTGTTGCGCCCTCCTTGTTGTCCTCTCCTTGTTGTCTCCTCCTTGTTGTCCTCTCCTTGTTGTCTCCTCCTTGTTGTCCTCTCCGTGTTGCGTCCTCCTTGTTGTCCTCTCCGTGTTGCGTCCTCCTTGTTGTCCTCTCCTTGTTGTCTCCTCCTTGTTGTCCTCTCCGTGTTGCGTCCTCCTTGTTGTCCTCTCCGTGTTGCGCCCTCCTTGTTGTCCTCTCCTTGTTGTCTCCTCCTTGTTGTCCTCTCCTTGTTGTCTCCTCCTTGTTGTCCTCTCCGTGTTGCGTCCTCCTTGTTGTCCTCTCCGTGTTGCGTCCTCCTTGTTGTCCTCTCCTTGTTGTCTCCTCCTTGTTGTCCTCTCCTTGTTGTCTCCTCCTTGTTGTCCTCTCCGTGTTGCGTCCTCCTTGTTGTCCTCTCCGTGTTGCGTCCTCCTTGTTGTCCTCTCCGTGTTGCGTCCTCCTTGTTGTCCTCTCCTTGTTGCGTCCTCCTTGTTGTCCTCTCCTTGTTGTCTCCTCCTTGTTGTCCTCTCCGTGTTGCGCCCTCCTTGTTGTCCTCTCCGTGTTGTCTCCTCCTTGTTGTCCTCTCCTTGTTGTCTCCTCCTTGTTGTCCTCTCCGTGTTGCGTCCTCCTTGTTGTCCTCTCCGTGTTGCGCCCTCCTTGTTGTCCTCTCCTTGTTGTCTCCTCCTTGTTGTCCTCTCCTTGTTGTCTCCTCCTTGTTGTCCTCTCCGTGTAGCGTCCTCCTCCAGTTCCCAGAGTCGGTGAGTCCTCATTGATTGGAGGAGCGCTGACAGACTGATAAATAGCCTTTTTATTAACGGCCTGTCTGTGCCTGGTAGCCAGAGATGGCAGAGAAGAACAATTCAATTCACTACAATAGACTTTATGTCTCCCTGCAGGCCCATTTTCATTACAGGCATAAAAACACTGATTAAAGACAAAAAATAGACATTGCTCTCATAAAGTCAACCTGTAGCACAGAGCAGTCTCTTCAACAGTTCAGACTGTTTACAGTCTGTTTATGGACCACGATGATCTGGATTTAAATTGACAGCAGTCAGATCTTTAGTACGAGGACGAACAGATTCGGGTAACATCGTCATGTTTCCATCTTTCAGAGCGAATATCAGCTCCACTAACAGTGTGATGTTCAGACAGCAGTAAACATCTGGATCAAATGTGCTTCATGAGCGATCAAGACTTTGTTACTGATTGTGTTGATTGTATGAGTGTGTGTGTTTGGT
This sequence comes from Leptoclinus maculatus, assembly GCA_032191485.1. Classification (NCBI taxonomy): domain Eukaryota; kingdom Metazoa; phylum Chordata; class Actinopteri; order Perciformes; family Stichaeidae; genus Leptoclinus; species Leptoclinus maculatus. The sequence goes on along the minus strand of JAVDOI010000104.1, from coordinate 519,849 downwards.
TAAACCACCGAATCTTGATTTCTTTTGTGCTAAACATTTTATTTGTTATAGATTTGACTTGGACATTATGTGTCGTCTAAGCTTTACATATATGATGTGTTGTAGGCACTCCGATGGATGTACTGAATGATGTGGACTTCAGGCGTGTCACAGACTTTGTTTTTGGTCTCGTGGAGAGAAATATTGGTGTAACATGGAAAAACACAAAAAACACAAAACAAAAGTAATTGCAATTACAACTACGGGACCATGATCCCTTGGTACTATTTCATTATATTAAAGTGAGTAAGTCAAGAACGTTTTTATGAAGTCATATATAAAGGGCTTGTGCACAACCTTTGCCAAGATGCACAATATTGTTTCTCGCAAGCCAATCAGAGCAGAGAGGGCGTATTCACAGAGGTGACGACAGGTATGTTCAGACACATGTAAACATGTTCCAGTAGAAACCCAAGACACCTTTAATCAAACAACTGACCTCTCTGTTTCTGTTGTGTCCTTTGATAGTAACACTATTTTTTGTAGTTTTTATCAAATACATATAAATGTGTGTGTGTGTGTGGGGGGGGGGGGGGGGGGATTCTTTTAGCTAGAATGGCGACGTATTGAGTGTTTCAGATCGTTTTTCCTCTCAGAGAACTCATGTTTGCTCTCTCTCTCTCTCTCTCTCTCTCTCTCTCTCTCTCTCTCTCTATCTGTCTCTCTCTATCTCTCTCTCTCTATCTCTCTCTCTCTCTCTCTGTCTCTCTCTCTCTCTCTCTCTCTCTCTCTCTCTCTCTCTCTTGTCTCTCTCCTCTCTCTCTCTCTGTCTCCCTCTCTCTCTCTCTCTCTGTCTCTCTGTCTCTCTGTCTCTCTCTCTCTCTCCCTCTCTCTCTCTCTCTCTCTCTCTCTCTCTCTCCCTCTCTCTCTCTCTCTCTCTCTCCTCTCTCTCCTCTCCCTCCCTCCCTCTCTATCTCTCTCTCTCTCTCTCTCTCTCTCTCTCTCTCTGGTGTCCTCTGCCTCACCCGGCCCTCAGGGGTGCTGTCCCACGATTGGTCGGTGACATGACAACCAATTAAGGACTAATTAATCAAGCTCCAGTTGATAGGTAATATCCTGAGCCACTCGGGGTGAAACTCTGTGTGTGTGTGTGTGAGAGAGAGAATGAGTTCAATTGAGGGGGAGTGTAAACTAGATACGGCTGAGAGTGAAAGTGAGAAAGAGAGAGAGAGGATTTGTTCCCCTCCAAACTGGAATGGGAATCAGTGCGTCCCCATCAATTTGTGTGAAATAATATTTTGAAGACAACGTGACAAATAAAGGCAGAATAGAATCCGCAGCATTATCTCTGTAGCTCGGGTCCATCAGGACATTTGTCTCCTCAGTTCACAGTTCAGGTGTTTGTTCATTCTGTACTGAGGTTTCCTTCTGGTGGAGTGGAGGCTGTGAGATCAGTCACATTACCTACAGTTTACCTCATTCGTCTGCACCGTAAACCAAAATATCTCCATTTAAATAAAGACGACTTCATATCCACAGACCTGCTTCACCAGCCGAGCCGAGTCCACGGGCGTGTGGAGTGTGTGTGGCTGCGTTAGACGAGAGGAGAGAGAGAGTTTAAACAGTTTACAGTTTAGAGGTAATACGACATCAGAGAGGTGGATATCATGGGCAGTGGACACACATCTAGTAGCATCCAGAGTCAGTGGAAAGAGAGACATGCTGTGGTGAGCAGGAGAGGAGGTGGATGGGTCCAACAAACATGTGACTTTCAACCAGCATTCAACACCGACGTTGACGAGTGTTTACACGACGGACGCAGACTTAAAGTTGTAAATCATCTTACAGAAAGCAACTATTGCATTAAATATGTGTTCGATCAGATGAAAAGCGTGAAGCTACGTACTGCGATCACAGCCTCAGCGTGGACTGGAAATGGCGCCGGCCAGTCAGTTATTCCAGTTTGGGCAAAATAACACCCACAGAGAAAACAGCTGTGAACATAATGTAAGTCTGAGTAATGTCAGATTAAAACACCTCCGCAAACCATCTCTAAATGAGGCATAATGAAGTGAAACAAAATGGAAACAAGAGCCGCGTGGCTCTCACTGCCGTCTGCTCTCTTGTAATCGATGGATGCAGCACAGGTGCATACTGTACATACAGGTGAGCTGGACGTTGAATGTGTACGGTAGTGCTGCGGTGCAAACACATGGAGCAGTAATCCGCCCTGCAGTGAAACTCTGTCAGCCCTCTAAAAATAAATGTGATCACTGCAGGGTGAGGGGGGGGGGGGGGGGGCCCTCGGGCCGACCGAATGGAAGTATTGATGGGAGCAAAGGAAAGAGAAACACACACACACACACACACACACACACATACAGAAGCAGAGTGTTACAGCCGCTGGCTAGAGGCCACAGCAAACCTATTGATCCATTGTTGTTTTCATCCCATCTCTACACACACACACACACACACACACACACACACACACACACACACACACACACACACACACACACACACGAGAGGCCAGCGATGCTATTACGGTGGGTTCTGTTTGTTTTGTCTGCGGTGTTTCTCTCCCATCCATGCCTCCATTCCATCCTTTCTAATACCTGCTTTCACACTGACTTGTAAAACACAAACAAATGAAAAGATAAACTCCAGACGGGTGGCAAGCTGTTTGACTCTAAAACATATGATTCTACTCTTCAATGTTGTCTGAGGCTTCACTGGTATTGGAACATGTCGGATGAGGTGCATTGCAGCTCTTACAACAAGTGTGTTTTCTCGGTCAGTCTTCGGCCCGTCGTTAGGTTCACCGGTGGGAGTTCACTGGTTCATTAGTCTGAAGCATCAGTAGTGTTGCTATAGTTACCTGTAGTTCAATGCACATTAAGCACCGGCTTGAAATGACGATTAAAAGACCCAAATTCATGATCCAAATGTATCATTAATGTGTAGTTCAATACTAGTATGTATTATTCAAGAGAGAATAAAGCCATGTTTGGACATCATTGGTGTGAACCCTCTGAGCCTCTGAGCTCATTTAATTAGATTAAAAATGAACTTTCACGATGACTATGATGAGCATGTTTTCAGTGCTCCAATTTGCAATTTCCCAGACAATCAGAAAAACGGTATTTTCAGTGGCTGTGATCCACTGATGTGGCTCTTGATTTGGGCATTTAGCAGCTTTTGGCCAAATTGGCTTGTTCAGTGATGAAGTACGCGTGTATCAGCTCGTGGAAATCAATGTTGTTCTGTTGGTTCGATATTTGATCAGATACCGATTGACGGAATATCAAACAATTGATGCCAAAAAAAAAAAAAACACATTGACACAAACATAAATAATGCAAACCACCACACTGGATGTATGTATGAATGAGTGTGTGTGTGTTTGTGTTGCCCTTTCTCCTGCTGTGAAGTCAACCCTCATGCTCTATTTGCAGTGATTCCATCGCCCAGTTCCCATGCCCCCTCTCTCTGATAGGGAATTAGATGGTTCTCACACACACACACACACACAGATGGAAAATGCCCTGAGCAGGAGCTTGAGCAGACAGGAGGATCAGAGCCTAATACAGTGAAGGCAACACTCTGCTTCCACGTGGCTGACAGCCCAAACGCCTCCCAACAGCTGTAGAGCCGTTCCACCGGCTCACTTTCCTCGCGCTGCAACTGGATTCTCGCAGGATCACAAGATCACACGAAAATCCATCTTCTCACGCTTTAAGTAATTCGTTGTACGGACCAATCAGCGTCCTGTGAGGAGCTACTGACAGCTATGTGGCGTGGTTTAGGTGTTTGTATCGAAGGCAACTCTTGGTTCAAAACAACAATTTAAGACAGAGGGGTTGCGCTGGGGCTAATAGTGTAGAAGGATCTACAGAGATAAAAGATAAAGGGTACACAGAAGCTAGTTTAGGAGCAAAATCTGTCAAGACGGACAAGCTCAGCACATCTGCAAGCCGAGCGAGCGGAGAGGCCTTCGGAACACGAAAGAGGCAGGAAGTCACCAGGGCCCGTCATGACGGTGTGCACCGGGGCCCGTCGTTACTACCCTACGGCTCCTACAGAGGTTAGCGTAGATGCCGCAATAGAATCCGTTATATCAGTGGAGAGTATGTCTTCATCGAAAGAAGAGCAAAGAATGGCACTGAAGGCTTTTCTCGATGGAGAAGACGTGGAGAAACTGGCTTCCCTACCAGTTTGATTGACACGTGGTTCGTCCAATCACCTGCCAAGTCTTTCTTTTGAAAGTGCCTCTCCTTTTCCAAACGGTTTCCCATGACGGCTTCACAGTGCGCTCTGTGTAACCGCCGGGTTACCAGCTCGTGCTGTTGTACAGGGAACAGTGGTTGCTAGTCAGCTGTTAGCTAATATTAGCCTACAGTACAGTATAATAAGGGAAACTGTGAGATTAGATTATTATTCATTATTTGGTCTCAAGTAAACAAGATATCCTGTTTGTCGTCTAATGTCTGCCTGAAGCCATGTGAATGAAGCCAAACCGATACCATACCCAAATCCAACAGAACTTCTTTAAAGGCTGGAAGAGACAGAAAGATGAATGTAAAGACAGACGGACAGGAAACTGGTTTCGTTGACAATGAGTCTGTGAGCGGGCGACAGCGTCATTCACTCCCTTCATCGATCTAAATCACATAGACTGATTCTATTTGTCTTTCTTTTTCTCTCCATCGCAACTCTCCTCCACCTGTTTCTTTCTTCATCTTTTGCTGTACAAACTCTGATTGGCCCTCCTCATCCATCCCTTTCTCTCTCTGTCACACACACACACACACACACACACACACACACACACACACACACACACACACACACACACACACACACTCACACACACACACTTACTTTCACATGGCCTCTGGTCTGTTCTCTACTCACAGGCCAATCAATTGACACCATGTTGAGCTCTATACAGGCTACTATGGATCCAAGGCCTAATTGCATGGCTGCACGGCAAACTGGTACGTGTATATGTGTGTGCGTGTGTGTGTGTGTGTGTGTTAGTGTTTATATTGGCACCTGATTTTGCCAGCCGAGCGAGGTTAGTGGAACAGTCACAGTGTCCATGTGACTCTGCTCTGCAGTAATACAACAGTTTGACTCTCCTCAGTGAATCCAGTTCTCATTCCCAAACTCTGTTTGAACAGAACTGCTAACCCTCTGTTGTTCCTGCTCACCTAGCACAGCTACCTATTCTTGTGAAGAGCAGCAAATCATTCAAACCACTAAAATTCTGTTCATTTTCTGGGCTTAGCTCAAGAGGTGCTAAAGCTAACTCGTTCTATATAGTACAGTAGTGATATTTCTTTTGCAAACATCCCGAGGAAGATTTTGATGGTCGACATTAATCCTATACATAAACTCAATCATTTCCATAGTGTCACAACATAGCCAACTGTAACTAAAGTTAACATTACATTCACAAGACTATGTTACATTAGCTCACCTTTTCATGTCAATGTGCTGCATGCTCCAACTGTTTTGTGGTCACTTTCTGTTTAATCTCAGTGGATTGAGGGGACTTTCACCCAGGAGACCGCTGTTTGAGTCCCAAAAGGATACGTTGACTTTACGTAAGTCCACTAAGGGAGGTTGTTAATTATTCACGTTGTTACGTCGCGTTGGTACGTCGCATTGTTACGCCGCGTTGTTACGCCGCGTTGTTACGCCGCGTTGTTACGTCGCGTTGGTAAGTCGCGTTGGTAAGTCGCGTTGGTAAGTCGCGTTGTTACGTCGCGTTGTTACGTCGCGTTGGTAAGTCGCGTTGTTACGTCGCGTTGTTACGTCGCGTTGTTACGTCGCGTTGTTACGTCGCGTTGTTACGTCGCGTTGTTACGTCGCGTTGTTACGTCGCGTTGTTACGCCGCGTTGTTACGTCGCGTTGGTAAGTCGCGTTGGTAAGTCGCGTTGTTACGTCACGTTGTTACGTCACGTTGTTACGTCACGTTGTTACGTCACGTTGTTACGTCACGTTGTTACGTCACGTTGTTACGTCACGTTGTTACGTCACGTTGTTACGTCACGTTGTTACGTCACGTTGTTACGTCACGTTGTTACGTCACGTTGGTGAGTCACGTTGGTGAGTCACGTTGGTGAGTCACGTTGGTGAGTCACGTTGTTACGTCACGTTGGTGAGTCACGTTGTTACGTCACGTTGGTGAGTCACGTTGGTACGTCACGTTGGTGAGTCACGTTGTTACGTCACGTTGGTGAGTCACGTTGGTACGTCACGTTGTCACGTCACGTTGTCACGTCACGTTGTCACGTTGTCACGTTGTCACGTTGTCACGTTGTCACGTTGTCACGTTGTCACGTTGTCACGTTGTCACGTTGTCACGTCACGTTGTCACGTCACGTTGTCACGTCACGTTGTCACGTCACGTTGTCACGTCACGTTGTCACGTCACGTTGTCACGTCACGTTGTCACGTCACGTTGTTACGTCACGTTGGTAAATGTTCAAATCAAAATGCAAGAGGAAAGGTCTCAGACACCAATACCGACTTTCATATGTCTTTTTTTTCTACCTCTATGTGATTTCAGTCTTCAGTCACGTTGTCACGTTGTCACGTTGTCACGTTGTCACGTTGTCACGTCACGTTGTCACGTCACGTTGTCACGTCACGTTGTCACGTCACGTTGTTACGTCGCGTTGTTACGTCGCGTTGTTACGTCGCGTTGTTACGTCGCGTTGTTACGTCGCGTTGTTAGGTCGCGTTGTTAGGTCGCGTTGTTACGTCGCGTTGTTACGTCACGTTGTTACGTCACGTTGTTACGTCACGTTGTTACGTCACGTTGTTACGTCACGTTGTTACGTCACGTTGGTGAGTCACGTTGGTGAGTCACGTTGGTGAGTCACGTTGTTACGTCACGTTGGTGAGTCACGTTGGTACGTCACGTTGGTGAGTCACGTTGGTACGTCACGTTGTCACGTCACGTTGTCACGTCACGTTGTCACGTCACGTTGTCACGTCACGTTGTCACGTCACGTTGTCACGTCACGTTGTCACGTTGTCACGTTGTCACGTTGTCACGTTGTCACGTTGTCACGTTGTCACGTTGTCACGTTGTCACGTTGTCACGTTGTCACGTTGTCACGTCACGTTGTCACGTCACGTTGTCACGTCACGTTGTCACGTCACGTTGTCACGTCACGTTGTCACGTCACGTTGTTACGTCACGTTGGGAAATGTTCAAATCAAAATGCAAGAGGAAAGGTCTCAGACACCAATACCGACTTTCATATGTCTTTTTTTTCTACCTCTATGTGATTTCAGTCTTGCAGTACTTGTAAAACAAAAGTTAACTGTTACAAACGTGTTAAAGTTAAGTTTAAATGTTGCAGCTGTTGGCACAGTTCAAGCATTGGGGATGAACTCCTGTAATGAGTTTTTGGTCTGAACACAGAAATGGACTGTTTGTCCAAAAGCAAGGTGACCTTCAGCATTCGACAGAGTGGGACACATGATGATGATGTCACGGTGATGTCATCTGTCAGGAACGTAATTGTCGGGGTGACGTTTTTAATAACTGCAGCTCATCTCGGATGTCGCCTGTTCAGGCCTGACCCACAATCTTTTACAGGGAGAGAGAGAGAGAGACTGGCCTGGAGAGAAATAAGGGGGGGGGGGCAGGTACAGAGAGAGACAGACACAGTGAGAGACACACAGGTACAGAGAGAGACAGACACAGTGAGAGACACACAGGTACAGAGAGAGACAGACACAGTGAAAGACACACAGGTACAGAGAGAGACAGACACAGTGAAAGACACACAGGTACAGAGAGAGACAGACACAGTGAGAGACACACAGGTACAGAGAGAGACATACACAGTGAAAGACACACAGGTACAGAGAGAGACAGACACAGTGAGAGACACACAGGTACAGAGAGAGACAGACACAGTGAGAGACACACAGGTACAGAGAGAGACAGACACAGTGAGAGACACACAGGTACAGAGGTGTGGAAACAATCAGACAAACAAACAGAAACAATATGAGACAGAGTGACAGAACTCTTTCTGATTTGACACCTTTTCTAGTTTATAAATTGCAACTAAAGGCTTTATTAGTGACTAATGCATAATTAAACATAATTAAATCACAGATCAGTTATCAGTTATTATAAGAACTTTTGCCAAAAGTACAACCAGACAAAATCCACTCGTCGTACTAATCGACCACTTTACTGTCGAGGAAACATTTACTTCAGCAGAGTAGATGAACTAATGAATGCCTTTGATGGCTTATTAGAAGTGAGAAACCAAAATTAGTTCTGAGTGGCTTTTAACCGATCCACAAAGCATTATTAAGTACAGTATATAAACAGAGTCTGGTCACAGTCTGCTTTCTTTACGTGCTGCTTCTATTTTGGTCAGAGCAGCTCTAGTCGAGCCTGAAATGCGTTCGTAAATGGATATAAATGCCTTTATTTATTGGCAATTGACTGAAAATGAAAATGTAATGACACATTTCTTTTTTTCTCTGACTGTGCCTACACATAAACACACAGTGTTTTAAAAGCCCATTCAATCTCCACTGAGTCTCGCCTGGTCTCCGAAAAATGACGTCCCGAGACAACGAGGGAAAAGGTTCTTTCTTCAGGATTACGTTGTTTTATTTCAACGCTACGTTTTACGCACGTAACTTCAGTTATGTAAGCCAAACCATGATCTTTTAATGGTTTAGTTGTGTCCCCTGTTTGTTTGTTTTACCACGCATATACCACATCATTGAGATTGCAGTTGTATGGGAACGTTATTTGACGTGATTGGGACGCTCACTGTGTTTTAATGACCATATAATTGTCTTTATTTGTCTCTGTTGTCAGACAGCCGGACAAGTATGACATTTGATCCCAGCTCATGAATACTATGTAGATCAGCAGTCATTACAAAAGCTGCTGATCTGCAGATTAAATCATTATTTTACATCACAACGATGTCAGACAAGTGAAACAAAAATTCAGGTTTATGACAGCAGCTGTGCAGTGAGATCGACTGTAACATTCAAAATGAGTGATGACAGAGAGGGTTAGGACCAAGACGGGGCTGTCATATTCAAGCACTACCAGAAAACGTTACCTAAACGACCTGCAAACGTGAATTTATGCGTGAAAAACACGAAATATGTCGGCGACATAACTCAAAAACTGAAGGACATATAAGCTCCGTAGATCAATAGAGACACACTAATATAGGACACTATGCACAGCGATAGAGACAGAAGCACTGAGAGACAGACAGACAGAGAGACGGACACAGTATCACACGGAGAGAGTCTCCTCATTTATCTGTCTTTCGTCTCCCTCCCCAACAGATCAGCGAAAGGACGAGACACAAACTTATGATTTGCCCTCTCCATGGAGGCCCCATAACTCACCCCCACGCCTGCCGCTCGCTGTCACCGTACGAAGACACGAGCCGGTTTCGGGGTGAAATACGACCGGCCGTGCCGTCCCCGCGGCCCTCTCCAAAACAACGTTAGGCTGGAAAAATGGCAGGAG
>JAVDOI010000104.1:465322-500322 GCA_032191485.1 Leptoclinus maculatus | reverse complement strand
TATAGTTGTCAGAAGTTAGTATTTCATTTAAGGGGGACAGTAACTGGTCACCATGAATAATGTTGATTATCTTCTACAGCACAAATTTGGGGGCTGCCCATTATTCTGAAACCCTAATAGTCTGAAAAATTTCCAATTGGACCAAAAGCCTATATGTCCGAATGTCTGTTTAAGCATGAGGAGTGAGATTAGTTAGGTTTAGTTGAAGAATGTCAGGGTAAACCAACCAGAGGAAGAGTGTGGTGGGTCATGCTTTTGCCAAAAATATGTCCTTTTGTATAATAATTAGCCATGTACTGTACACTGCAGGGAGAGTTTGTATTTTCCGAGCATTGGCTGTTGGTTTTTGGGACATTTTGTCGGACAAATGGTTCTTTCAGTCCAATGGGCCATTTTTTGGGGACTATTGGGGTTCAGAGTAATGGGCCGTCAGAACAATGATATGACACCCAAAATTGAAAGACTGCCTTCTGAAGAAAAACTCCGGATCAAAACTCTTGGTGCCCACCAGCTGCAGGTTAACATAATCACAGTGGTTTCCAGGAATGAAATGCCTGCTAGCTTGTTAGAGAAGAAGCGGTACCTGGTCAAGATTAGGCTTTCAAGAAGCAACAAGGCTTACATTTCAAGCATGTTTAATGTGAAGTAGCAAATTACGTCAAATTATGAAATTGTGTGAAATTTTCCGGTTTTGCATCTGTCCGAAGTAGTTGTTGCCCCATAATTTCTCCCAACTAAAAACGCCACCGTCTACAGGATGGACTGGCACAAACAATCAGGGATCTTCCCCATCGCTCTATGATAACAACTTTCACTGTCGCCCTGACATTATAGCGCCACCAGCAGGTTGACATTCTTCATTCTGAGTGATATTTCTTGACAACTATTGATTGGATTGCCTTACAATTTGGTACATTTCCATCAGCTGAGCTATGTCTTTATAGTGCTAATTAGCAAATGTTATCATGTTAAACATTACCTGCTAAATACCAGTACTTTAACACTGTCTTGGAAAGCAAGTTAGCTTGCTGATGTTAGCATTTAGCTCAAAGCACCCCAAGTAAAGCCTCCGGAGCGACAAGGCTCTGTTTACCACTGCATTCAAATTTTAATTCAGGACTATTTATTCATATCTTGCACTGTACCTACACAGTTAGTTTTTTTATTCTAGACTTTTTATTCCTGTGCACCCAGAATGAATATGTGTAAAAAAAGAAATTGCAGGCCATGGTGACGGAGGAAATGTTCTTTGTACTAGATAAAACGATTACATTTTGTCTGCGTTCTGGTCAAACATTGATTGCATCTTCTATTATGAAAATATTTTTTCTGGGATTCTGATTAATACCCGATCGACATGAATCAGATGTAAAAATGTGAATTATGGAATTACTAATCTCTAATTTCTTGTGTTGTGTCTCAGCCGCTGGCTAGTCCTCCCTTACACTCCTCTGTGTCACTCACTCTCTTTCCCTTAATCACATTTACTTTCATTTTCACCTTCATCATCTTGTAATCAAACATCCCAGATTACATTTTCTGAAATGAACCGAGTCAGTGTCACTCTGCCTCATGTATTGGACTGTCCCTGTGTATTCCACCTGATGAGCTGGGAGCGCTGTAAAAAATGTAGCACTCAGAGTCAATGCTCAGATCTCAAAGTGAGGTACCACAGTGCAATACAGTACAGTATTAGATATTCATTGGTCTGACATGTTGTCTGCTGCAGGCTCTGAAAGGGTTTTAACCAGGTTTTGCCGAGTGAAGCCAATGCGGATGTGTCTTAAACCTGCATTCTCTCTAGTGTCCACCAGGGGGCGACTCCTCTGGTTGTATAGAAGTCTATGAGAAAATGACTCTACTTCTCTCTTGATTTATTACCTCAGTAAACATTGTAAACATGAGTTTATGGTCTCAATCTCTAGTTTCAAGTCTTCTTCAATACAGCATGATGTTCATTTAGTACATTATGGTCCATTTAGAGTCAAACAGACCATAAAGCAGGGGATGCTTCAGGGCGGGGCAACCTTGGGATTGACAGGTTGCTGCTGCTACCAGAGACGTATACGGCGTCTCTACGTCACTGCTCCATATTCCAAATATGGTAAATTCCATTCTTTGGTTGCGAAAAAACAACATAGCGACAGCCGTAATCGCTAAACTTGAGGATTTAAAACGGCAGTCCACAAACCAATGGGTGACCAATGGCGTCTATTTCTTATATACAGTCTGTGGTTTGTATTGTGGTATATTTTCAGTCTGTGAGGGGCCTCTTTGGGGGTCTTGGATGGGAACCAGATGTGTATGGAGTCCCGTCACCGCAAGGATGAGATGGGGCTGATGGAGCCATACATGGCGTTAACCATTCCTCCCTTATGGAGCCATACATGGCGTTAACCATTCCTCCCTTATGGAGACATACATTGTTTAAATCCCTCCCTTACGAGATGCATACATGCACACTATATAAGAAGACGCGGAGTCTCTCATCTTTAGGCTCTTTTGGATTCAACCCAGGACCTCCAGGTGGTTGCAACACCTGTATGACATGTGTTACTTGTTTGTAATAAACTTTATTATACCAGCAAGAACAGTGTCCGCGGAGCATTCTTCATCATCACTTCAACAGCACTGTCGCAGAAAAGATACGACAGTATGTAACCCACTTAATCGGGACTCAGGATGTGCATGAGCTGCCTCTAGAAGTCGGGTGATGTAATGTAAAGAGCGACAAAGTCCGGAGGCCGCTGTTTGTCTTCTGTGTGAAACCAAAAGTTAAAACGTTTACTTGATTTAACTTGCTTTTGTTACATGACTAAATTTTTTTGTTACATGACTACATTTTTTTTAACATAACTTCCTTCCCTTTGTACATACGTAAGTTGCGTAAAAATCATTTTATAGTAGTTTTGTAAAGAGGTTCTCCTCTGCAGGGGCTTGGGCAGGCGCGCTGATCACTTGCCTCGCCGGACACTCGTAGGAGTACGCTCAAAAAAAATTTAAAATAACTTTTCATAACAAACAATTGTAAGAGGATATGTTGTCTGAGTATTTCCAGCAGCATGCGTTGCTGAAAACCAGAGACTGTATGTACCGATTTGAGGGTCCCGGGACAGAGGATGTTATATGTGTACAGATTGTAAAGCCCTCAGAGGCGAATTTGTGATTTTGGGCTATACAAAATAAATTCAATTGAATGTAAGAAGTGGACGTGAATGGTCTGCAATTTTCAAGCCTCGACCGAAAGAGGTCGAGGCAACCGATAAACAGAAGTTAACATATTTGGAATGCAGAGGAGTGACGTAGAGACGCCATATACGGATCTGGTAGCGGCAGCGACCTGTCAATCACAGTAAACCCGCCCTAAAGCATATTCCGCTTTATACTCTATTTGACTCTGAATGGACCATAAGTTACTACATGAACATCATGCTGTATTGAAGAAGACTTGAAACTAGAGATTGAGACCATAAACTCATGTTTACAATGTTTACTGAAGTAATAAATCAAGAGAGAAGTAGAGTCATTTTCTCATAGACTTCTATACAATCTGACTTCTATTGCAACCAGAGGAGTTGCACTCTGATGGCCAGTAGAGAGTTTTAAGACACTTCAGCATCGGCTTCACTCGGCATAGGTTGCCGCCTGCTTAAAATTTGTCACCTGCAAAACCATTGTTCTCCTATGGTATGCCGCGCATGACGTGGCAATTCATGTCGTGATGGTTTCATGTAGGCTCCTGTCTTTGAGAGAGACACAGAGAGAGAGAGAGACAGAGAGAGAGAGAGACAGAGAGAGAGAGAGAGAGACCCCACATCTTTCCCGTCAATCACATTTGATTGCTTGGTTGTGCATGCAGCATCACACTGTTTTGCCCCAGGCGCTTTGCCAAGGCATTTTGGAAGCGGCCACGCTTGTATCGACACACCTCGGTGTCATCAGCTCCAAACAGTGTAGCCTATATGAGAAAATGAAAGGGACTTTTTTACTTTGACGCCTGAAATAACCTCGCAGCTAGTAACCTGTAGAGTGACGGATACAGTTTGTCTGGTCTCTGGCCTTTCAGCACCTTTAGTGGCCGCAGCACTGTGAAGAGCTCTGAGAACAGAGTCTGCACTGCTTACACATCACTGACAGTCCCTTCTGCTCTGACTACAGGAGTAGATGGAGTGAAATGATTTGTGGGGCTTGTCATATTTTACAGTGTTCATCTCACGGGGTAAAATCATCCTAACAGATCAGATCAATGGCAGCTGGTATAAGGACGGATCAATACTGTTTAGAGACAGACTGATCAGTAAAACTGGCAGGTTCTGATGTCTGGGAGCCTCAAGTTTAATGAAGGAGACAGACAGGAACAGACAGAGGGAGGTAGAGGAGGGGGAAAAGGAAGGGAGACATTTTTATCTACAACTCTGCTACAACTACTCCTAATATTGTAACTTGTTCATTCATTTCACCAGTGGTGGGCCGTCAGGGCCAGCAAAGCCTTCTCTGCTGGCCTAAACAGAATCAAAACGTATTCTAATTATTTTTCCCATTAGCTTATTATCTCATTGCACAGCTACTGTCTTCCTCTGTTTCCAGCGCTGCTCTGTCTAAGTAAGAAGAGAGGCCCGAGGCCTGCAGGAAACCCATTGCAGTTTAAGTAAATGGGGGTAATATTGTTGATTGTCATAGTCTTCAACCAATCAGATTTTTTGTTTGACATGTTGGGCGTATTCTTTTACCTAGCTTTGTTTTTTTAACACTCAATGGCTAACAGTGTCGGAGAAGCGTTGAACATTTTATGGCTAAGAATGCATTTTATTTGCGACTGAGCGTCTTGGTGTTTGGAGCTACGCTAACCAAGGCAGCAACACGACACCATAGCACGACAGGACACTTACAAGCTACGTGCTTTTGAAAACTGAGACCCGAGTGGATCTACAACTCAATGAACACGTTCACAGGAGGACCTCTTACTGGAGCTGAACCGCACCGATGTTCTGTACAACTGTGGTATTAAACTCTTTGTAAACAAAGAAAGGAGGATGGACTTGCAGCTTTGGTAAGTGAACTGCTTTTGTTTTACATCTGCAGTAGCGTTACTACTGGGTTCATTTTTCTATCGTGTTGTTTTTAGAATCAGAATCAGCTTTATGTATGCGTATGCATACATGGAATTTGACTCAGGTTTCCACTTCGCTCTCAATGTACATAAACAAGTTTACAATAAACAAGAAAAACATACAAACTATGTACAATGTAAGTATATATCCAAAAAAGTATATATATATATATATATATATATATATGAACATAAACCTATAAACAACAATGGCAATGGAATTGAGGTGATAATGCAAGTGGTGGTAATAGTGCAAACAGAGGTAATAATGCAGTATGTCTGATGATTCATTGTTCATCAGAGTGACGGCCAGTGAAAGAAGCTGTTCCTGTGTCTGGTGGTTTTGGCGTACAGAGCTCTGTAGCTCCTACCAGAGGGGAGGAGTTGGAACAGCTTGTGTCCAGGGTGTGAAGGGCCTGCAGTGATCTTTCCAGCCCGTCTCCTGACTCTGGAGGTGAACAAGTCCAGGATGGAGGGCAGGCTTGAACCAATGATCCTCTCTGCAGACCTGACAATCCATTGTAGTCTGTTTCTGTCCTGTTTAGTGGCCGATCCAAACCACACAGTGATGGAGGAGCAGAGAACAGACTGGATGATGGCTGAGGAAAACAGGATCAGCAGCTCCTGAGGCAGGTTGAACTTCCTGAGCTGTACATCCTCTGCTGGGCCTTCTTCCTGATGGTGTTGGTGTTGAGGGCCCACTTCAGGTCCTGGGAGATTGTGGATCCCAGAAACTTGAAGGTCTCCACAGCGGACACAGTGTTGTTGAGTATGGTGAGGGGGGTCAGTGTTGGGGGGCTCCTCCTGAAGTCCACTGTCATCTCCACAGTTTTGAGCTTGTTCAGCTCCAGGTTGTTCTGACCACACCAGAGGACCAGCTGTTCAACCTCCCGTCTGTACGCAGACTCATCACCGTCCCTGATGAGGCCGATGACCGTTGTGTCGTCTGAGAACTTCAGGAGTTTAACAGACGGGTCCTCTGAGGTGCAGTCGTTGGTGTAGAGGGAGAAGAGCAGTGGGGAGAGCACACATCCCTGGGGGGCGCCAGTGCTGATAGTCCGGGTGCTAGATGTGATTTTTCCCAGCCTCACCTGCTGCGTCCTGTCTGACAGAAAGTTTGTGATCCACTGACAGGCGGAGGCTGGCACAGTGAGCTGGGAGAGTTTGGGTTTGAGAATTTCCGGGATGATGGTGTTGAACGCTGAGCTGAAGTCCACAAACAGAACCCTTGCATATGTTGACTGCATCATCCACCGACCTGTTTGCACGGTAGGCAAACTGCAGGGGGTCCAGCAGGGGCCCCGTGATGTCCTTCAGGTGGGTCAACACCAGTTTCTCAAAGGATTTCATGACCACAGACGTCAGGGCGACGGGCCTGTAGTCATTTAATCTTGTGATGGAGGATTTCTTGGGGACCGGGATGATTGTGGAGCGTTTGAAGCAGGAGGGGACCCGGAGCCTTCCTGATCTTCTGTCTGTGAAAGAGCCGACTCACATCCTCTTTGCAGATCCTCAGTGCTGGTCGGGGGTCGGTTGGGAGAGGTGAGAAGGAGGTAGGGTGTGTAGGTGTTGGGGGGTGTTAAAGTGGGCTTATCAAACCTGCAGAACACATTCAGGTCGTCAGCTAGTTGGTGATTCTCCTCAGTGTGTGTGTGTGTCTCCTGTAGTTCGTGAGTACTTGCAGGCCTCTCCACACTGACGAGGGGTCGTTGGCTGAAAACTTTTTCTCCAGCTTCTCAGTGTAGCTCCTCTTAGCTACCCTGATCTCCCTCGTCAGTGTGCTCCTGGCCTGGTTGTACAGGATCCTGTCCCCACTTCTGTAGGCCTCCTCCTTAGCCTGACGAAGCTGCCTGAGTCTTGCAGTAAACCAGGTTTATTGTTGTTATACGTGTAGAAGGTTTTAGTCGGCACACACATGTCCTCACAGAAACTGATGTATGATGTCACAGTGTCAGTGAGCCCATCCAGGTCTGTAGCAGCAGCCTCAAAAACACTCCAATCAGCAGGACTGTAACTCCAGCTTTGCTTCGTTGGTCTATCACCTCACAGTCTTCACCACAGGCGTTGCAGATTTTAGTTTCTGCCTGTAGGTCGGGAGGAGATGAACCAGACAATGATCAGAGAGTCCCAAAGCTGCACAGGGTACTGAGTGATATGCATCCTTTATTACAGTTGTAGCAGTGGTCCAGTGTGTTTTTGTCCCTGGTGTTACACTTATATTAAGTGTAGCACCAGTTGTCTGTATTTAGGCAGTTCTTTCTGAGGTTTGCTCTGTTGAAGTCCCCAAGAACAATGAGCAGGGAGTCTGGGTGTTTGTGCTCCATGTTGGTTATCTGCTCAGCCAGGTGTTGGAGCGCCTCACTCACACAGGCCTGTGGTGGGATGTAGACACCGACCAGAATGAATGAGGAAAACTCCCGCGGTGAATAAAATGGTTTGCAGTCTATTAAAAGTGTTTCCAAGTGAGGGCTGCATGATTCCTTTAACACTGTGACATCAGTACACCAACCTTCGTTAATATAGAAGCAGATTGCGCCTCCCCTCCTTTTTCCCTGACAGTGCCATTCGAACGGTCCGCTCTGAGAAGTTGGAACCCCGGCAGATGTAGTGCGCTGTCCGGGATGTGCTCACCGAGCCAGGTTTCAGTGAAGCACAGGGCGGCGGATTTGCTAAAGTCCATGTTTGCTTTGTTGAGGAGCAGCAGCTCATCCATCTTGTTCGCCAGAGAGCGGACGTTCGCCAGATGAATTGACGGGAGCGCAGTTCGGAATCCCCGCTGACGCAGTTTGACGAGCGCTCCTGCTCGCTTCCCCCGTCGGTGTCTGCGGTAAATTCCGAGAAGAGCCGCTGCTCCTCCAACTAAAAGCTCTGTAAAGCTTTCCGGTTCAACGAAAAACGGTGGAAAAGTTTGACCAGTGGATTGCCGGATGTTTAAAAGGTCCTCTCTGCTGAATGTGATCAGAGAGGGAGAGCTGGAAACGAGACAAACAAACAAAAACAGAAAAAGTACAAGAAAGCGCAGTACCGAGGCTGCCATCTGCGGCGCCATCTTTATTATTTTATATGGTTAATATTGTTCCCTCTGATGTGAATAATATTTGAATGGCTCGTGCTCTTCAGTGTGCGGTGGAATACGTGTTTTAGCGCCGCAGGTCTGCTGGATTGATTTGTTGCTTTGTTGTCATATAAATGTATGTGACTGGTTCTTGTGAGTTTGTTCTTGTCATTGTGTTAATTACATTGATTTTGACTATATACATTGTTTGTTAATGATGACGCATCCCGTCATGCGCGTATTCATGTATCTGCACTCTGCAGTTAGTGTATTTGTAGGTGTTGAGCTTCATTTTTACACAAAACAAATAATAACCTAGGGGTTAGGGTTCTGACATTTGGTTCTGTGTTTGGGCTTTTGTTTTCTTTTACAAAGCAGGAATTATGGTCTGGAGAAATGGGGATTGTGTGGCGATTGCTTTAGCCCTGTTTGAATCTGTAGGGAGTAGCTACCTAAACGCTGCGGGGAGAGTGTACCGTGTGTGCTGCTGTTGGTTTTCCTGCTAAGCTAGTTTAGCGTAGCGCACCTCCCAGAACACACGTGCATCACACAGTACAAGGTTGTTCTTCCGTGGTGGGCGTGTCAGACGTTTGGTGGGTTGCCAGGTTGAGCGCAGTGGCTCCACCGAGAGAACATTATATTTCCCACAGTTCAAGCTTCTGCATTTTCCAAATGCAATATTATTATTCAAACGTATTGTTCGGTTCTTAATGCGTACCGAAACGTGAGCCTCGTACCGAACGGTTCAATACGAATACGTGTATTGTTACACCCCTAATAACCTGTAGCTGTGGCGTCATAATGAGGTTATTAGGACAGCACTGAGGGCCCAGGTATAAAACACACGGCCCGCCACTGATTACACTATATGTGTTTGTAAAGGGACTAGAATATTAAACACATAATAAATGTAAATGTGATGTATTTCACCCATATTTAAAACCCATTTGAAAGGTCACACTGACACACACTATAAAATGTAATGTGTTCATTTTGGACTGATGTACTAAAAACTATGCACACCATATCAAAATAAGAGTGCATTAGGCAAGTTATACTATGAATAAATCGTACAACTACTGGTTCTAACATTACTCCTATCCACCTCTGAGTTAGAATTGTCAATTATCTGTTAAAATAAAAAGTTTAAATTAAATTAAAAGAGGGTAAATATAAAAATGGAAACATATGTGTAGTTAAGATGGCGGCGCGTGTAGACGCAGCGACCCCTCTCTGTCCAGACCATGTGGTGTTTTGTTCTTGTTTGTACGAAAGTTGTTCGTTTTCATCTCGTCCGTCTACGTCGGAACATAAGTACAGTCGACAGGTTCTGTTAATCATCGGCAGGACCAAGCTATACAACACTCTGGACACTGCACAAGCAGAAACAATCAAGGAGCTCGGATTACTCCGCTGGCCTGCGACCACACCGAACTCGACTGCTACTCCTCCCCCGGAAAGGAGGCGCCGCAAACGGTGTGAGAGGAAGCAGGAGGTATCCGAGCTAGGCTAGCGGCTGATCCAACTGACCCAGCCATACCATCCATTATCATGGCTAATGTGCGATCCTTGGATATAAAATAATAAAATGGATCACATACGACTGCTGAGGACGGCGCAGCGAGACGTGAGGAACTGCTGTGTGCTTCTGTTCACGGAAACATGGCTAAACGACAACATCCCCGACTCCGCTGTGCAACTGGAGCAGCTAACATGCTACCGAGCAGACAGAGCCCTTGTTACCGGAGGAAAGACTCGCGGCGGCAGGTATGTGCTTACATCCGTGATGCATGGTGTCGGGACGCTGTTGTGGTGTGTAAACACTGCTCACCACTGGCGGAGTTTATGATCATAAGGTGCCGTCCTTTCTATCTGCCGAGGGAATTTACAGCGATTCTGCTAGTCGTCGTTTACATCCCTCCCACCCCCAACAACAGGGACAGAAATGCGTCTCTTTGTGAACTGTATCAGGCCATCAGTGAACAACAGACAGCTCACCCAGACGGCTTCACCATCCTCGCTGGAGATTTCAATCATGCTAACCTTAAGACTGTCCTTCCCAAACTACACCAGCATGTTGATTTCCCAACAAGAGGGGAAAACATTCTGGATCTGGTCTACACTACTCACAAAGGAGCGTACAAGGCCTCACCCCTACCCCACATAGGACTCTCTGACCACATCACCGTCCTGCTAATGCCAGCATACAGACCAAGAGTGAAAGTCTCCAGACCGGTTCTGAAGCAGGTACGGGTGTGGCCAGAGGGGGCCTCCTCCGCTCTCCAAGACTGCTTTGACACAACAGACTGGGGAATGTTTAAGCAGGCAGCCACATACAACAACCACACAGACATTGAGGAGTACACAGACACTGTTACTTCTTACATTAGTAAGTGCATTGATGATGTGACCCACATAAAAACCATCATCACTCGGGCTAACCAGAAGCCATGGCTGACAGGGGAAGTGCATCGGCTGCTGAGGGCCAGAAACAACGCCTTCAGAGCCGGAGATGAAACTGGCCTGAGAAGAGCGAGAGACAACCTGTCCCACGGCATCAGGAAAGCAAAACAGGAATACTCGAACAAGATAACCTGTCACTTTAAAGACAGCAGAGACACACGGAGCCTGTGGCGGGGCATTCAGACCCTTACGGACTACAAACCCGTGCCACAGATCTGCGACAGCAACATCTCTCTGTTAAATAACCTCAACAGCTTCTTTGCTCGGTTTGAAACTCAAAACAGCACACGTCCACACAAGACTCCGCCCCCTCCCCACGACCAGGCTCTGTGCCTGTCTGCTGCCAGCGTGAAGAGGACACTCTCCACCATCAACACCCGCAAGGCAACAGGTCCAGACAACATCACTGGTCGTGTGTTGAAGGACTGCGCAGAGGCGCTTAAGGATGTCTTCACGGACGTCTTTAATACTTCTCTGAGACAAGCTGTTGTTCCATTATGCTTCAAGGCCACCATCATCATGCTTCAAGGCCACCATCATCATGCTTCAAGGCCACCATCATCATGCTTCAAGGCCACCATCATCATGCTTCAAGGCCACCATCATCATGCTTCAAGGCCACCATCATCATACCTGTGCCAAAGAAATCCACTCCGTCCTGCTTTAACGACTATCGTCCGGTGGCACTGACCCCCATAATCAAGTGCTTTGAACGGCTAGTCATGTCACACATCAAATCCATTCTCCCCCCCACCCTGGACCCTTTCCAGTTTGCATACCGTGCCAAACGGTCCACGGAGGATGCAATCTGCTCTGCTCTCCACCCAGCCCTCACCCATCTGGACACAAAAGACTCGTATGTGAGAATGCTGTTCATAGACTTTAGTTCAGCATTCAACACCATAATCCCACAAAAACTGATCTGTAAACTTGACCAGCTGGGGCTCAACACCTCGCTGTGTAACTGGCTGCTGGACTTCCTCAGTGAGAGGCCACAAGCGGTACGTGTCGGCAACAACACCTCGAGCAGCATCACACTGAGCACAGGGGCCCCTCAAGGCTGTGTGCTCAGTCCACTGCTCTTCACCTTGCTGACACACGACTGCACAACAACCTACAGCACCAATCACATGGTCAAGTTTGCAGATGACACAACTCTGGTAGGTCTCATCACCAGGGATGATGAGACCCACTATAGGAAGGAGGTCAGCCTTCTGACCACGTGGTGCAGAGACAACAACCTTCTTCTGAATAACAGCAAGACCAAGGAGATTGTTGTTGACTTCCGGAGAGGCCACACCCAACACCCACCACTGACCATCAATGGTGCTGACATAGAGAGAGTGAGCAGCACCAAATCCCTGGGGGTGGACATCAGTGAGGACCTCTCGTGGACAGCCAACACAACATCACTGGTAAAGAAAGCACAGAGGCGCCTCCACTTTCTCCGCAAACTAAAGAAGGCAAGAACACCCCCATCCATCATGTGCACCTTTTACCGAGGCACCATTGAGAGCATCCTGACAAACTGCATCACTGTGTGGGGCGGAAGCTGCACCGACTTCAGCGCATAGTGAACACAGCTGGAAGGATCATTGGTGCCTCACTCCCCTCACTCCCCTCCCTGCAGGACATATACGACACCCGCCTCACCCACAAAGTGACCATGATTGTGCGCGACTCCAGCCACCCCTCACACAGTCTCTTCAGCCTCCTGCCCTCTGGGAGAAGATACCGGAGCCTCTGTGCTCGCACCACCAGACTTTCTAACAGCTTCGTCCACCAGGCTGTTAGGAAGCTGAACTCTCTCCCTCCTCTCTCTAAGACTCCCCATGTCTGACTGCTGCTAAAATACTTTATACTTTATGTCCGACTGCTGCTAGTTACAGAATGATAGTTTCTCTTAATATATGTTGTCTCAATGTTTTTGTTTTTGTTTTGTTTTCTATCTATTTTGCACTTTATTATTATCTGTATTCACTTTTTATGTTGGACTGGAGAGAAACGTTTTTTCAACTCCTCTGTATGTAAAGTATTTGAGAAATTGACAAATAAAGCTGACTTTGACTTTGACTTTGTAAGGAGAGGAAATAAACCCAGACTTAATTATTTTCACAATTTCAAATGCATAGTTATGACATAAAGAGACAAAACTGAATTCTAAATTCTACAGTTATACACTTAAAACATCTTCCAAACAGTACGAGTAGATTTGAAGAGTGGTTAAGGATGATGTAATCTTATGATAAAAGAAAAGGAGTTATGTAATTTAGGACCAGGACATTACATCAAGTTCGACAACTACTGCTACTGCTGCTGTTACCACAACTTCTTTTCCCTTTTTTAAAGTTATTTCAAACATAATCAATACAGACAGAGACAAAGGAAAAGTTGAGATACATAGATAAAATAGATAAAGCAGTCCAAACCTTTAAATACCATCTCCTCCACCTACCTGCCCCACCATTACCACTAGGCGAACACAATACAAAGCTTTAGTACTGAGGGGTCCCAGTCATTTCATAGTTTATATCCACGTCTGTCCAAAAAGTCATCACATCATATTGTCCTACTAGACATTTGTGCGAAATTAGTCACACAAGTCCTGGTGGGCGTTTTTTGCCAAATTTGAAGAACTTTCGCTCAAGGCATTCCCAACATGTCACGTTCACAAGAATGGACCAGACGGACAACCCGAAAACATGAAGCTGCAATAACTTACGAGACATAAGTGAAGACCATCATATATATCATCATATATATTTCAGAATGTTTTGAACCCTTACACATAGTCACAATTTATTTAAATGAATAAATGACGTAGTTAATATATATTTCATTTTTTGGGATTATTGACTAAAACAACTTGACCCACACTGTTGAACGGCATTCACATTGTGAATAGAATAGAAGTAGGAGTTTAACATTAGTTTTAGTCTGTGCTTATCAGAAGCTGTGACATTTTTCAGCTTTTTGTCTGATATATTTTCATGGGCTTAATTTAGATGATGTCAGGACATTTTCAAGCTGCATTCTAAATTTTCATAGTGAAATAACTATAATTATTCATTACTTTCAGCATAACACAGTGTTGTTTGTTAACTTGTTCGGAATGTTCTGCTCTGAGGTACAGAACACAACATTTTAATTCAGTTGTTGCATGGATGTATACATGTGTGCATGAATGCATGTATGCATCAGTATGGATGTTGTATTTCCTGTTCCAGGAATCTGTACTTTTAAGATGTCTTTTTCTGTTTTCTTATTAAAATGCTTCAATTTGAGTAGAAATGCTTCACATATGCAAATTGCAATACTCAGATGCATTAATTATTTATACAAACAGTAATGCATTTATGAAGGGGTTCTTTTATCATTTTGAAATGGTGCCTTAGATAACCATTGTTTGGCAGTGTTGACCCATCGGCTGGTCGGCCAGCAAAAATATCTCTTTTAAATATTCATGGTCTCCAGAGCATGAATCCTGATAAATGTAGTGATCATTTGATTATTCATCTAGCGCAAACCTCAGGTCAAAATCTGTTTGGTTTATGACCAAATAACAGTTTCATGCTTATTGTCATGCTAATGCGCTAAACTGTGGTGAACGTGGTAAATGATGCACAATAAACTTCGGTGTGATGCATACAGTGTCTTTTCAAAATATACAACACGTAAACCACATAAACCAGGTTTACGTGGTTTAATTGGTTTACGTGGTTTACGTGGTTTACGTGGTTTAATTGGTTTACGTGGTTTACGTGGTTTACTTGATTTACGTGGTTTAATTGGTTTACGTGGTTTACGTGGTTTAATTGGTTTACGTGGTTTACGTGGTTTACGTGGTTTAATTGGTTTACGTGGTTTACTTGGTTTATGTGGTTTACGTGGTTTAATTGGTTTACGTGGTTTACGTGGTTTAATTGGTTTACGTGGTTTACGTGGTTTACTTGATTTACGTGGTTTACGTGGTTTACTTGGTTTACGTGGTTTACGTAGGGAACAAAACTTGGTTAGGTTTAGGATGTTTTTGGGTGGGGTTAAGATAAGTATGTTTGTTATGTAAAATAATTCTGGTTGTTAAATTAACTGCGTTAGTTTAGTACTTATGTTCAAAACTAAAACTAAATAAGTCAACGTGGACTTGGTTTCACATGACACACGAACTACGGTCTCCTGTGTGAAAGTCCTGTGTTTGTTTTACACTAATGTTTAAAATAAAGTGAAACTAATTATACTATACGTGTAAATTATTTAAACTGTATTCTTCAATGGGACCTACTACTATGTTTCTATTTTTGCTGACATGCTAAGGATGCCAAGTTATTACTGTCTGTCCTCCAGCAGATTATTAATGCATATTATTGTTATGACCGTGATTGATAAACTGAATTTGTTTGTGGCGTTCAGCTCGATGACAGCAGTACATTTTTAAAGACACACATCTGAACTGAGGCCTTCTCCTTTATTTCTCCTTCTTTACTCTTCTCTTGCTTTCTCTTTCTCTCTGTTACACTTGTGCTATTTCTCTTTATCTCCTTGTTACTTTCCCAAATTCCTCTGTAATGAATGAGTTTTCCCCTGTGTGTGTGTGTGTGTGTGTGTGTGTGTGTGTGTGTGTGTGTGTGTGTGTGTGTGTGTGTGCGTGTGTGTGTGTGTGATTGATGCTGGACAGCTCCAGTCACGCACCTGCTGAAATTGATTGGCCGGAGCGACTCCTGCAATCAGTGAACAGTGACCACCACCTTACCCCCCCCCCCTTCTCTTCTTCCTCCTCACTTCCTTTCTCCTCCTCCCTCGTCTTTTCTCCGTCCTCTTCCTCCCTCCCATCATATAGTCTCCTTCCCTCCTTTCCTTCCTCCCTTCTCTCCCTCCTTCCCAGTCCTCCATCTCCTCCCCCACAATCCCCCTCCTCTTCCTCTTCTCCCCCCTTCACTTCGCCACACCTCGTTGGTCAGCTGGGGTTGCCTGGCAACAGCTGCTCTCTCTCTCTCTTGCCCAGGTATGGTGGATGAGTGAAAAGGGGGAAGAAGAGAAAAAAGATGGATGATAGAGGTCCAAGGGAGAGAGAGAGAGAGAGAGTGAGGGAGGGAGGGAGGGAAGACTTGCTTAGGAGAGGAGTGAGAGGGATAAAAAGATAGAAAGCGGTCGGGATGGAGAGAGAGAGAGACCATAAGATATGGATTGAGTGAGGGATGGAGAAAAAGATGAAGCAAAAGAGAGAAAAAGAGGGAGAGAAAAGGGGAAAAGCTAGCAGTGTGGGAATGGAGGCATAGAGGGATGGAGGGATGGGTGATGGAGGAGTAGAGGGAGGGAGGGGAGTGTATGTTTTTGCAGCACATCTCCTTTCACCTAATTCTCCCATTTATCTTTTCTCTCGTCTGAAATAGAAAGGAATTGACCTTTCAGCCTCTGGACATGTAGCCGCCGGTCTCAGGCCAGAGCCATGCAGAGTCAGAGTTCAGCCAATGGACTCAGACCAGAGCCTTACCAAGTCAGAGTTCAGCCAATGGACTCAGACCAGAGCCTTGCAGAGTCAGAGTTCAGCCAATGGACTCAGACCAGAGAGCCTGACAGAGTCAGAGTTCAGCCAATGGACTCAGACCAGAGAGCCTTACCAAGTCAGAGTTCAGCCAATGGACTCAGACCAGAGCCTTACTGAGTCAGAGTTCAGCCAATGGACTCAGACCAGAGAGCCTTACAGAGTCAGAGTTCAGCCAATGGACTCAGACCAGAGCCTTACCAAGTCAGAGTTCAGCCAATGGACTCAGACCAGAGCCTTGCAGAGTCAGAGTTCAGCCAATGGACTCAGACCAGAGAGCCTGACAGAGTCAGAGTTCAGCCAATGGACTCAGACCAGAGAGCCTTACCAAGTCAGAGTTCAGCCAATGGACTCAGACCAGAGCCTTACTGAGTCAGAGTTCAGCCAATGGACTCAGACCAGAGAGCCTTACAGAGTCAGAGTTCAGCCAATGGACTCAGACCAGAGCCTTACCAAGTCAGAGTTCAGCCAATGGACTCAGACCAGAGAGCCTTACAGAGTCAGAGTTCAGCCAATGGACTCAGACCAGAGCCTTACCAAGTCAGAGTTCAGCCAATTGGACACAGATCTGTACAGTTGCCAGGATGTGCCCATCTCGGATGGTCGCATTTCCCGAGTTGGGAAGTTGTTGGTCTGAACACACCAATGTCTTCCGACGTCTGTGTGTTCATGAGATGTAATGTGGACGTAAAACATGGATGCTACAAAAGCGATGTGTTGTAATTTATTTGTGATTATGGCCCCGATCGGTTACTGCACCAGTAAGTACCTGGAACTAATTTTTCAGATTATTCCAACGTCACAAAAATGCAGCATCAGTTGTTTTTAAAATATATAATATCACCCTTTGGAGTAACAGTGTAACAGCCCACATATGAAACAGCAATTTAAATTGAATGGTCTCAATCTTCTAACAGAAAATTTAAATTTTGAATGAGTTAAAATATTTATGTGCCATATATGAGCTTTTTCCAGGATATCAAAACATATTTTAACGATTAACAATGATTTATTTCAAAACTTTAGAGGAAATAACACAACTCCAAAAAGGATTGTCATCACACAAAGCTACAACTTTGATTTGGAAGAAGAAACGGAAATACAAGGACTTAATTACCAGCTTGGTAATGCTACACATAAACATGGACTTGATATCTCAGACACTTTGCAGCTCACACCAAAACTATTTAGATTGATGAATAACAGTACAGGTAAGAGGAACAATAGGCCTCTCAGTCTAAACTGAGTCTAAATAAGAGTTGTCTTACTGTTAATGGTAGAGATGCATCATGGGATTAGAATGGGTGATATTAACAGTGGCTCATACAAGTCAGAGGAGCTCATCTTGTGTGGATTTTCTAAAGCATGTGTGCATATTAAGGTCACACTTTATAATAATTACACACTATGAAGCATTAGTTAAGTATGAGTAAACACTTAATTCATCATTTATAAAGCATTGTTCCTACATTAATAATTAATTAGTATGCAGTTCATAACAACAGTTATAAATGTTTTATTCTTCATTAATAAGCTCGTCTATTATGTGTTTCATTATTGTGTTTTCATACTTTATAAATGGATTCCCCATTTGTAAATGAAGTATTATATATATTAAAAACCAATTATTAAGGAGTTGTAGATGATTAATAACTTATTTAGATGTACATTATTCATCCATTTATATATATAATGATTTATGGTTAGGGACTATGTTAATATATGCTTTATAAACGCGTATTAATACTGTAATTCATGATTAATTAAGGTAGTTACTAGTCCTTAGTAAAGTATTTTGTGTGAGCTCATCTAAAGTGAGGACTATTTATGTCTTATAAAGCATTTATAAATGACATTAAAGGCCAGCAGTGCCTCAAAACCCCTAATTTTTCAACAGAAAAGGCAAATGGACACAACACAAAGTGATCAAGAACATATCAATATTTATTGCAAGATGCAAACAATATACTGTTAAATACAAACCTCTCAGGCATTCATTCATGTAAGAAACAAACAGACATTCTCCTTCAGGAGAACATGGCTGGATATAACATTTGTAAATATACAACTGGAGCTAACCAGGAGCTTTGCATATTAGTTTACATTTACTTATTTAATTTCACTTATTTCGTTTATTGCAAACAATGAGCAGATTCGGCCGGCTGCCATCGGGACATGCAACTGAAGAAAAGTGAACAGTGGAGATCGATATGCTTGGTTAAAATTAATAATTAAATAAGTAAATGTAAACTAATATGCAAAGCTCCTGGTTCTTACATGAATGAATGCCTGAGAGGTTTGTATTTAACAGTATATTGTTTGCATCTTGCAATAAATATTGATATGTTCTTGATCACTTTGTGTTGTGTCTATTTGCCTTTTCTGTTAAAAAACTATGGGTTTTGAGGCACTGCTGGCCTTTCAATGTCATTTATAAATGCTTTATAAGGCATAAATAGTCCTCACTTTAGATGAGCTCACACAAAATACTTTACTAAGGACTACTAACTACCTTAATAAATCATGAATTAACCATGAATTGCAGTATTAATACGCGTTTATAAAGCATATATTAACATAGTCCCTAACCATAAATCATTATATATATATAAATGGATGAATAATTGAATAAGTACATCTAAATATGTTCTCAATCATTTACTTACACTTTATAAATTATCTTATTAATCATCTACAACTCCTTAATAATTGGTTTGTAAAATATATAATACTTCATTTACAAATGTGGAATCCATCATTTATAAAGTATGAAAACACAATAATGAAACACATAATAGACAAGCTTATTAATCAAGAATAAAACATTTATAACTGTTGTTATGAACTGCTTACTAATGAATTATTAATGTAGGAACAATGCTTTATAAATGATGAATTAAGTGTTTACTCATACTTAACTAATGCTTCATAGTGTGTAGTTATTATAAAGTGTTACCGATATTAATGGGAGGAGGTCCAAAAGAAAATCAAGGTGGTCGAAAGGGCCAATAAAAAAGCTATCAATCAGAAAAGCTCTCTTGTTCATTTTGCACTTTAGAGACAGTCCCGATCTGTGAAATTGCACCGAGCGCCTTGCAAGCCTCCGTTTGCCAGAAGGGAACGCTTTTATTCTTTTGTCAAGGGGAAGAAAAGGAAGAGGAACACTTCAGATGTAGTATATACATATTGTTCCTGAGCAGAATTTTTGCACACACTTTTGGCATTTTCACGTCGGGGAATTTAAATAACTGGTGTGGAACGTTGTGGACGACGTAAAAAGACGACGAGGCGATGATTGAGCTGACAGGCGGGTTCTTAAAGCCGCAACGTGATCCAACTCCGTCTGTGAAGGGCTCTGGCCAGGTCTGGCCTATTTGGCTTTGTAGCACAGTCCTTCGCTGTCTGAACGCATGTACACACACACACACACACACACACACACACACACACACACACACACACACACACACACACACACACACACACACACACACACACACATAGAGGGCTCAGTCCATTGCTGGTCACTGTCTCAACTATGAGTGATGTACAGTCTGTCTGCTGTCCTCCATCGATACAGTGGACATAACAAAGCACTGCAACCTTCTCCATTTACACACACAGACACACACACACACACACACACACACACACACACACACACACACACTCAGAGAGAGAGCGAGAGAGCTCATCTTCAGGGAGGAACAGCTTCAATCTGGAGGTTGGGATGATGCATTATGAAATGTGGAAACTGGATTCCTCAATGTGACCTTGGACATTCAGGGGAGGCTTCATTTACAGCCTCTGTCTGTTCTTCACCTGCTTGAGTTCCACCTCAACTCACATCCACGCTTCAAAATATATGACAAACCTAGAGATGTTCCAATACCATTTTTCCTTCCCCGATAGTGTATCAGCCGATACAGAATACCGATACCAGTGCGTTTAAAAAAAACTTTAAAATATGCTCTGATTAAGGAAGCTATAGGCATTAGTGGTTAAATATGTATGGTAAGCAGGCGGCAACCTCCGGTACTGCCGAGTGAAGCCAATGGTGAAGTTTCTTAAAACTTGCATTCTCTCAGTAGGGAGCAACTCCTCTGCAAAAAGAAGTCAGATTGTATAGAAGTCTATAGAAAATGACTCTACTTCTCTCTTGATTTATTACCTCAGTAAACATTGTAAACATGAGTTTATGGTCTCAATCTCTAGTTTCAAGTCTTCTTCAATACAGCATGATGTTCATTTAGTACATTATGGTCCATTTAGAGTCAAACAGACCATAAAGCAGGGTATGCTTTAGGGCGGGGCTTACTGTGATTGACAGGTCGCTGCCCCTACCAGAGACGTATACGGCGTCTCTACGTCACTCCTCCACAATCCAAATATGGTAACTTCCGTTCATTGGTTGTGAAAACGGCAAAATCGCCAAACTCAAGGCTTCATAACTGCCGTCCACAAACCTCACGATGACTACGATGCACTTCTTATATCTTCTATGATTATAAGATGCTGAGAGCTAATGTTAAAGAGGTCCTTATTTCCTCTTCTTCACAAAAACGAAATTTTACAAGGTAACATTTGAGCAGTATATAACTTTATAATCTACCTTTTGACTCTATGACTAGCTACTGAAAACAGAACAGATATTTAAACTATAATATTACAGGATAGAATATTACGGTAGCTGATGTTATACACTCATGTGTTATAAGGGAGAATAAGGGTACAAAGAAATACTCCCTCAGAATCCACGATGATGATAATGTGGTGAACAGAATTTACATTTTTCATTCATTCAGTGTGCCTTTGTGGCACAAAGGCAGTAAAACTGCCTGTGCCAAAGCACACTGACTGTAATCCTGCGGGACTAATAATATTATTATTATCCAGGAAGTTTGGCGCGCTTCTCCTTTTCGGAGAGATTCGCCCAGCGGTTTTCCCGAAAATCCCCAAAAACGGAGCAAAATTTCTCCATTGACTTGAATGGGGTTTCGGCGTGAAGAGAGCAAAAAAACTCTTAACTTTGGGTCCATATTGACTAGCCATACTTTAACGTAGAAAAATGATTTAAAGTTTAAAACGTAGACAAAACGCTGGACATTATTGAGCCAAATGGACATTTTGATAGCTAGCACAGTTTTCACGAACTCACAGATTAAGTTTCAGGAACATTTTGGGTCCATTTCAGATTTTATAATGGGTGTGTATTGCGCTGCTCGTTAAGGGCTAGAGTGAGAGCATAATTGTTAGAGTGGAGCAGAGCAGGAAAATACTCTGTGATTTTTACAAACAAATTGCTCAGAGTCCCACAATTTTCACTCTTCATGCATTATTTTTTGCTACAAAGTTAGCTAATCGTGTGCTGGTCTAGAGAAATGACTGTGGAATCCAGCAGATTTACACATTTTGCACTACAGCCTTTAATTGAGAGGAAAACCAACTTTCTGCTCCATAGAGACCAATGTTAAATTTGACTTCAACAACATCTTCCACAGAACACGGTACCCCATTTCTAAATCGCCGGTTCAGCCACATTTTTTACACTACAGACACAATTTTCACATGATCTGTTCTTCAACTCATCCTTCCTCTCAGTTATTAATATCGGAGCAATAGGAGCTACGGTTATGGGGGTTTTGAGGATTTGTTTGAGATTTGTTTCCCTGCTTTTTCTCCATGAACAGGCTGCAGGCACACAGGTGATTCTGATTGAGCTGTTGATGTTGATAAACACACAGACTCACAGACACACCCACACACATGACTTAGAGATATACGTGATGCAGCTCAGCCAATCAAATGTGGGTATTCTGACAAGTTTCCTGATTGGAGTGACATGTACACACACCATGACACAAGAGGGCGAGACGAGGGAAGACATTGCAGAGCAGGACAATAGTTAGGTAAGCTGTAAAATGTTACAACATAGGACAATCTCCAAATGAGAAAGATTGACAGAGACATCAGAGTCTTGAACCAAGAATGGTTAGACTCGTAGAGTCAAATTTCTCTCACAGACAGGTGTTTGTGATTGAGCTAATTAGTGAACACAGACACACATGAGTTAGAGATATTCAGGGAAAGATTGTTAGACCGTCTGTCTGCCTGTCTCACTCACTCACTCTGTCTCTCTCTCTCTCTCTGGCTCTCTCTATCATGCAGTCATTCAGGTCTTAGATATTTTTAGAGAACCCCCCCCCTCCCATTTCAAAATAAAAGCTCCAGAGAGTGAATTCTAACTGGAATGATTGTGATGAAGCCTGTCATTTAATAACCTCTGTGTTTGTGTGTCAAACATTATGAATATGTCTCCTCTCCCCCTCTCTCACCCACCCAGTCCCACCCTTTCAAAATAAAAGCCCCATAGAGTAACCGTATCTTAACATGAAGCTCAGAATGAGGTTCGTACAGAATACAAGATTCAATCCAAGAGTATGAATCTAAAATGCAGAAAAGAGAGAAGCGCTATCTCAATCGAACCTGAACGACACTCCCGGTAACATCGGAGTGTATATATATATTGCGACGTCTTCGGGCAGTAGAAGCCACACTGTCAAAATGTCTTTAGGGATTTTCTAGTTCTGTTCTATTGTCATGATGTCATGTTGTGTTTTATAAATGTACTTTTAACAATAACAATACAAGGACAAGTTCACTTAATTGTTTTCTGGGCTTGAACCAAATGAATAATCTAACATGTAAATAAGGTTCTTCACAATAAATCCTGCAGTAAAGTGAACTGTCAGGTCATTAATGTTCAGGTTTGATTTAGTGCGATACAGTCATCATGTTGGGCTGCAGAGGTCAGGACCAGTTCTTCAATTGATGGTCACAAACTTGAGGAACCGTCCACTGAGCAGTACCAACATTGACTCCATGGACAACACCGTCCTCAGCCTGTACCACAGCCTCGTCACAGGTTCCAAGGACTTCCCTTTGATTCCATTCAAAAGATATTTCCGTTCGATCTGGACGGCCAACCCCTTTCCTGACATGAGCCGGATGGAAAACACCACGTCTCCTTGGCGGTGACGGTGCCGGCTGCAGGCTCGAGCTCTTCTCCTCCAAACCTGCTGACTCTGGTTCTTCCAGAGAGGGTGGAGCTCGAGGCCCTGAGGGCCGACTCCAGCAACTGTGTCTGGGACGTGGAGTTGGACGGCAGTGCCGTCACCAGAGTAATCTCCACTGTCTACCTTTTGGTGCATCTTGCACCTTTCTTTATTTCTTGGTGCTGGCCTGTGTGTCCGATATTAACTACGAGGGAGCTATGAGGATCGCAGGGTCTTCAGTTGGAGCTAGGAATGAGAAGACCTACTGCTACAGCTGCAGCAGCAGAGTCAGAGCCAACAACACTACTGATCCACCAAAGACAGGCAGGTCGAGGAGGAACAACAGGCTGATAGACGAAGCAGGAGAAGACAGGAACAAACGAGACAGAGACCAGAGAAGACATTAACTCCAGCAGTGCTTCTCTCTCTGCTAACCAGAGCAGCCAGCTGTGGACAGACACAGGAAGACAGGAAGAGTTTACAAATGTAGTCCTTTAAAGACAATCTAACAGTGTTCATGGTGAAGTAGCGACGTTTAAAGTGTCTGTGGCAACTGTTATCAGCCTTATCTGCAGTTTGTCTTTCAGAGAGAGGAGAGGAGTCCAGACGAGACGAGGACAGGAGACAGCAGAAGAGAGGGAGCATGCTCTGTGAAGCTGCTGCAGCAGGACCATCAGACATTAGACTGACCTGAAGATGATCAGTGTAACAGTTACATCGTAGTATTGCTATTCTCAAGGAGTTGTTCAAGACCACAGAAAATACTTAGCTGTAATTAATTCACTACTGGCTTCAGTGTTTTCAGAGATAATAACAAGTGTCATGTCATTATCAATAACTGATAACTACAGATTCATGTAATAAAATGGTTATGAATGCCTCCTTTGAACGTTGAAGATTTGTGTTCAAACTGTCTTTTGTGTCCAATAAACTAGTATTCACAAGACAAGTTACATATATGTATATATATATATATATATATATATATATATATATATACATATGTCTGTACATTGTGTGTCTGTTAGTTACTTTTGGAGTACATTGTAGTACGCTACGACATGATGCTGATCAACGCAACGTCACCACTGAGGCGCTGCGTTGGTAATACATGCAAGGACACATAATAATAATAATAATACATTTTATTTGTATAGCTCTGTAAAAGGTATTTAAAGACACTTTACATGCAAAATAGAAACAATAAAAGCAGTTACAATATAAACAAAAGAGATGACATAACAGTAAGGAACAGCACACAAACACACATAACTAGCATCACAGGTTAAAAGCAGATTTAAATAGGTGAGTTTTAAGTGCAGTTTTAAATGTGGCGAGTGACGGAGAATGTCTGAGGTGTTGGGGGAGAGAGTTCCAGAGGGAGGGGGCAGCAATGGAGAAGGCCCTGTCCCCCCAGGTCCGATGCTTGGACAGAGAAGGGGGGGTAAGGGGGTGTAAGGAGGTTGGCATCGGCGGATCTGAGAGCGTGTCGGTGCAGGAGGTCCGAAAGGTATAAGAGGCGAAGTTGTGGAGGGCCTGGCAGATTACATTGTAATGGTAAAACCTCTTCTTTTATTTTACTATCCAGTTGTGGAACAGTTTCTAACACGATATCACCATGTATGTTTTCAATGCAGACAATATTACAAAGAATGCACAGTGTTCACAGGCAAGACGCCGTGTGGAAAATGACAACTGAAGAAATAGTTTTGATAGACTTCATGAATGGTTTTATTTAGTAGCCAACAAATAAAACCAGTCAACAACTAAAACACCACTAGCCACTAAATAACAACTAGAAACCAACAAATAAAACCAGTCAACAACTAAAACACCACTAGCCACTAAATAACAACTAGAAACCAACAAATAAAACCAGTCAACAACTAAAGCACAGATCAGTCTGTGTGTCAGGTGTTCACATTCCAACCTGTGAATGTGTTGAACTTTGTGAGCGTGTTTTAGTAAATGAAAGCATTCGTAACACTTCAGGTTAATAAAGGTTGGACTCTGGTTACGTTGTTACGTTACGTCGCTACGTCTTTAGGTGGAGACCATGCTGATCCTTCTGACCTTCACCAAGTAGTTTTGCTGCTTAAACCTAACTAATCATTTCACAACGTTAACCACGGGGCATTATGCATTCTAAAGACAATGTTTTATATCTTTTACATTTGGCCAATGCATGACAGGTTAAAGTTTGGGGGCTTGGGGCTTACCCACATCTTGTTATGAGCGCTTGTCTGTGTGTGTGTGTGTGTGTGTGTGTGTGTGTGTGTGTGTGTGTGTGTGTGTGTGTGTGTGTGTGTGTGTGTGTGTGTGTGTGTGTGTGTACAAGTACATAAAGTGCAGTCATTTCACGCTCCTCTAGCTCAGGCGGAGCTGCAGCCTCTGATCGCCCCCCCTCCTCCCTCTGCTCTAATGACTATTGATTATTAATTGACTCTTTCATGAGATGTGAGCTCCTCTGATTGGTTTCATATCACAGAGTTCATATGAAAACCTGATCAACCTGATTCATGAGCTCATTCTGGTTTTATTGGAAGTGCTCAGTGGACTGCTGCAGCTGAGCGAGAACAAAAGGAACACTGCACGTCATCCTCTCACAGTAGAAGTTTATATGTGTTTTTAAACAAATAAAAAAAATTCATATTTTATGATTTCGTCCTTGTTGATAGTAAAAGAGAGGCCCTATCTACACCTGGTTTTAACATGTGCTCTGTATGTGGATACGATAATGACGTCTGATCCATAGATCTCTGCATTTACATGGTATTCAAATTAATTCAATTTGCAAATTAGTGCCACAGGACTGGCTGGCTAACGCTACTGCTACTGCCTGTAGAGTACTCGCAGAGACCCCTTCACTGCTTAACCTCTTTATTTCATCACAAATACCTTTTAACCTGACTATATTGCCAGCCTGATCTCCAAGGATGTCAAGTATAGATGCCTGGGCAGTGGCCCCCCAGCGTCTTGATACAGACGCCCTTTAGTGGTTGTATGAGACGCACCAGGCTTTCAACCAACTCCAAAGTAACGTCACGTGTTACAACGTTAACCGCGACCGTTTCAGAACGATAATCATGTGTTATAACGTTAACCACGTGTTACAACGCTAACCTCCATCGTTTCACAACGTTAACCATGTATTAGAACGTTAACCATGTATTAGAACGTTAACCATGTGTTAGAACGTTAACCATGTGTTAGAACGTTAACCCTGTGTTAGAACGTTAACCCTGTGTTAGAACGTTAACCATGTATTAGAACGTTAACCCTGTGTTAGAACGTTAACCCTGTGTTAGAACGTTAACCCTGTGTTAGAACGTTAACCATGTATTAGAACGTTAACCCTGTGTTAGAACGTTAACCCTGTGTTAGAACGTTAACCCTGTGTTAGAACGTTAACCCTGTGTTAGAACGTTAACCATGTATTAGAACGTTAACCCTGTATTAGAACGTTAACCATGTATTAGAACGTTAACCCTGTGTTAGAATGTTAACCCTGTGTTAGAACGTTAACCCTGTGTTAGAACGTTAACCCTGTGTTAGAACGTTAACCATTTATTAGAACGTTAACCATTCATTAGAACGTTAACCCTGTGTTAGAACGTTAACCATGTCTTAGAACGTTAACCCTGTATTAGAACGTTAACCATGTATTAGAACGTTAACCCTGTGTTAGAACGTTAACCATGTATTAGAACGTTAACCCTGTATTAGAACGTTAACCATGTATTAGAACGTTAACCCTGTATTAGAACGTTAACCATGTATTAGAACGTTAACCCTGTGTTAGAACGTTAACCATGTATTAGAACGTTAACCCTGTATTAGAACGTTAACCATGTATTAGAATGTTAACCCTGAGTTAGAACATTAACCATGTATTAGAATGTTAACCCTGAGTTAGAACGTTAACCATGTATTAGAACGTTAACCCTGAGTTAGAACATTAACCATGTATTAGAATGTTAACCCTGAGTTAGAACATTAACCATGTATTAGAATGTTAACCCTGAGTTAGAACGTTAACCATGTATTAGAATGTTAACCCTGAGTTAGAACATTAACCATGTATTAGAATGTTAACCCTGAGTTAGAACATTAACCATGTATTAGAATGTTAACCCTGAGTTAGAACGTTAACCATGTATTAGAATGTTAACCCTGTGTTAGAATGTTAACCCTGAGTTAGAACGTTAACCATGTATTAGAATGTTAACCCTGTATTAGAACGTTAACCATGTATTAGAACGTTAACCCTGTATTAGAATGTTAACCATGTATTAGAACGTTAACCCTGTGTTAGAACGTTAACCATGTATTAGAATGTTAACCCTGTATTAGAACGTTAACCCTGTGTTAGAACGTTAACCATGTATTAGAATGTTAACCCTGTATTAGAATGTTAACCATGTATTAGAACGTTAACCCTGTGTTAGAACGTTAACCATGTATTAGAATGTTAACCCTGTATTAGAACGTTAACCATGTATTAGAATGTTAACCCTGAGTTAGAACGTTAACCATGTATTAGAATGTTAACCCTGTGTTAGAATGTTAACCCTGAGTTAGAACGTTAACCATGTATTAGAACGTTAACCCTGTGTTAGAACGTTAACCCTGTGTTAGAACGTTAACCATGTATTAGAATGTTAACCCTGTGTTAGAATGTTAACCCTGTGTTAGAACGTTATTCATTTGTTAGAATGTTAACCGTGACAGTCTCACAATGTTAACCATGTATTAGAACGTTAACCCTGTGTTAGAACGTTAACCATGTGTTAGAATGTTAACCCTGTGTTAGAATGTTAACCATGTGTTAGAATGTTAACCCTGTGTTAGAATGTTAACCCTGTGTTAGAATGTTAACCCTGAGTTAGAACGTTAACCCTGAGTTAGAACGTTAACCATGTATTAGAATGTTATCCCTGTGTTAGAATGTTAACCCTGTGTTAGAATGTTAACCCTGAGTTAGAACGTTAACCATGTATTAGAATGTTATCCCTGTGTTAGAATGTTAACCATGTGTTAGAATGTTAACCCTGTGTTAGAATGTTAACCATGTGTTAGAATGTTAACCCTGTGTTAGAATGTTAACCCTGAGTTAGAACGTTAACCATGTATTAGAATGTTATCCCTGTGTTAGAATGTTAACCCTGTGTTAGAATGTTAACCCTGAGTTAGAACGTTAACCATGTATTAGAACGTTAACCCTGTGTTAGAACGTTAACCATGTGTTAGAATGTTAACCATGTGTTAGAATGTTAACCCTGTGTTAGAATGTTAACCCTGTGTTAGAATGTTAACCCTGTGTTAGAATGTTAACCCTGAGTTAGAACGTTAACCATGTATTAGAACGTTAACCCTGTGTTAGAACGTTAACCATGTGTTAGAATGTTAACCATGTGTTAGAATGTTAACCCTGTGTTAGAATGTTAACCATGTGTTAGAATGTTAACCCTGTGTTAGAATGTTAACCCTGAGTTAGAACGTTAACCATGTATTAGAATGTTATCCCTGTGTTAGAACGTTAACCCTGTGTTAGAACGTTAACCATGTATTAGAACGTTAACCCTGTGTTAGAACGTTAACCCTGTGTTAGAACGTTAACCCTGTGTTAGAACGTTAACCCTGTGTTAGAACGTTAACCCTGTGTTAGAACGTTAACCCTGTGTTAGAACGTTAACCATGTGTTAGAACGTTAACCCTGTATTAGAACGTTAACCATGTATTAGAACGTTAACCCTGTGTTAGAATGTTAACCCTGTGTTAGAACGTTAACCCTGTGTTAGAACGTTAACCCTGTGTTAGAACGTTAACCATTTATTAGAACGTTAACCATTCATTAGAACGTTAACCCTGTGTTAGAACGTTAACCATGTCTTAGAACGTTAACCCTGTATTAGAACGTTAACCATGTATTAGAACGTTAACCCTGTGTTAGAACGTTAACCATGTATTAGAACGTTAACCCTGTATTAGAACGTTAACCATGTATTAGAACGTTAACCCTGTATTAGAACGTTAACCATGTATTAGAACGTTAACCCTGTGTTAGAACGTTAACCATGTATTAGAACGTTAACCCTGTATTAGAACGTTAACCATGTATTAGAATGTTAACCCTGAGTTAGAACATTAACCATGTATTAGAATGTTAACCCTGAGTTAGAACGTTAACCATGTATTAGAACGTTAACCCTGAGTTAGAACATTAACCATGTATTAGAATGTTAACCCTGAGTTAGAACATTAACCATGTATTAGAATGTTAACCCTGAGTTAGAACGTTAACCATGTATTAGAATGTTAACCCTGAGTTAGAACATTAACCATGTATTAGAATGTTAACCCTGAGTTAGAACATTAACCATGTATTAGAATGTTAACCCTGAGTTAGAACGTTAACCATGTATTAGAATGTTAACCCTGTGTTAGAATGTTAACCCTGAGTTAGAACGTTAACCATGTATTAGAATGTTAACCCTGTATTAGAACGTTAACCATGTATTAGAACGTTAACCCTGTATTAGAATGTTAACCATGTATTAGAACGTTAACCCTGTGTTAGAACGTTAACCATGTATTAGAATGTTAACCCTGTATTAGAACGTTAACCCTGTGTTAGAACGTTAACCATGTATTAGAATGTTAACCCTGTATTAGAATGTTAACCATGTATTAGAACGTTAACCCTGTGTTAGAACGTTAACCATGTATTAGAATGTTAACCCTGTATTAGAACGTTAACCATGTATTAGAATGTTAACCCTGAGTTAGAACGTTAACCATGTATTAGAATGTTAACCCTGTGTTAGAATGTTAACCCTGAGTTAGAACGTTAACCATGTATTAGAACGTTAACCCTGTGTTAGAACGTTAACCCTGTGTTAGAACGTTAACCATGTATTAGAATGTTAACCCTGTGTTAGAATGTTAACCCTGTGTTAGAACGTTATTCATTTGTTAGAATGTTAACCGTGACAGTCTCACAATGTTAACCATGTATTAGAACGTTAACCCTGTGTTAGAACGTTAACCATGTGTTAGAATGTTAACCCTGTGTTAGAATGTTAACCATGTGTTAGAATGTTAACCCTGTGTTAGAATGTTAACCCTGTGTTAGAATGTTAACCCTGAGTTAGAACGTTAACCCTGAGTTAGAACGTTAACCATGTATTAGAATGTTATCCCTGTGTTAGAATGTTAACCATGTGTTAGAATGTTAACCCTGTGTTAGAATGTTAACCCTGAGTTAGAACGTTAACCCTGTGTTAGAACGTTAACCCTGTGTTAGAACGTTAACCATGTATTAGAACGTTAACCCTGTATTAGAACGTTAACCATGTATTAGAACGTTAACCCTGTGTTAGAATGTTAACCCTGTGTTAGAACGTTAACCCTGTGTTAGAACGTTAACCCTGTGTTAGAACGTTAACCATTTATTAGAACGTTAACCATTCATTAGAACGTTAACCCTGTGTTAGAACGTTAACCATGTCTTAGAACGTTAACCCTGTATTAGAACGTTAACCATGTATTAGAACGTTAACCCTGTGTTAGAACGTTAACCATGTATTAGAACGTTAACCCTGTATTAGAACGTTAACCATGTATTAGAACGTTAACCCTGTATTAGAACGTTAACCATGTATTAGAACGTTAACCCTGTGTTAGAACGTTAACCATGTATTAGAACGTTAACCCTGTATTAGAACGTTAACCATGTATTAGAATGTTAACCCTGAGTTAGAACATTAACCATGTATTAGAATGTTAACCCTGAGTTAGAACGTTAACCATGTATTAGAACGTTAACCCTGAGTTAGAACATTAACCATGTATTAGAATGTTAACCCTGAGTTAGAACATTAACCATGTATTAGAATGTTAACCCTGAGTTAGAACGTTAACCATGTATTAGAATGTTAACCCTGAGTTAGAACATTAACCATGTATTAGAATGTTAACCCTGAGTTAGAACATTAACCATGTATTAGAATGTTAACCCTGAGTTAGAACGTTAACCATGTATTAGAATGTTAACCCTGTGTTAGAATGTTAACCCTGAGTTAGAACGTTAACCATGTATTAGAATGTTAACCCTGTATTAGAACGTTAACCATGTATTAGAACGTTAACCCTGTATTAGAATGTTAACCATGTATTAGAACGTTAACCCTGTGTTAGAACGTTAACCATGTATTAGAATGTTAACCCTGTATTAGAACGTTAACCCTGTGTTAGAACGTTAACCATGTATTAGAATGTTAACCCTGTATTAGAATGTTAACCATGTATTAGAACGTTAACCCTGTGTTAGAACGTTAACCATGTATTAGAATGTTAACCCTGTATTAGAACGTTAACCATGTATTAGAATGTTAACCCTGAGTTAGAACGTTAACCATGTATTAGAATGTTAACCCTGTGTTAGAATGTTAACCCTGAGTTAGAACGTTAACCATGTATTAGAACGTTAACCCTGTGTTAGAACGTTAACCCTGTGTTAGAACGTTAACCATGTATTAGAATGTTAACCCTGTGTTAGAATGTTAACCCTGTGTTAGAACGTTATTCATTTGTTAGAATGTTAACCGTGACAGTCTCACAATGTTAACCATGTATTAGAACGTTAACCCTGTGTTAGAACGTTAACCATGTGTTAGAATGTTAACCCTGTGTTAGAATGTTAACCATGTGTTAGAATGTTAACCCTGTGTTAGAATGTTAACCCTGTGTTAGAATGTTAACCCTGAGTTAGAACGTTAACCCTGAGTTAGAACGTTAACCATGTATTAGAATGTTATCCCTGTGTTAGAATGTTAACCATGTGTTAGAATGTTAACCCTGTGTTAGAATGTTAACCCTGAGTTAGAACGTTAACCATGTATTAGAATGTTATCCCTGTGTTAGAATGTTAACCATGTGTTAGAATGTTAACCCTGTGTTAGAATGTTAACCATGTGTTAGAATGTTAACCCTGTGTTAGAATGTTAACCCTGAGTTAGAACGTTAACCATGTATTAGAATGTTATCCCTGTGTTAGAATGTTAACCCTGTGTTAGAATGTTAACCCTGTGTTAGAATGTTAACCCTGAGTTAGAACGTTAACCATGTATTAGAACGTTAACCCTGTGTTAGAACGTTAACCATGTGTTAGAATGTTAACCATGTGTTAGAATGTTAACCCTGTGTTAGAATGTTAACCCTGTGTTAGAATGTTAACCCTGTGTTAGAATGTTAACCCTGTGTTAGAATGTTAACCCTGAGTTAGAACGTTAACCATGTATTAGAACGTTAACCCTGTGTTAGAACGTTAACCATGTGTTAGAATGTTAACCATGTGTTAGAATGTTAACCCTGTGTTAGAATGTTAACCCTGTGTTAGAATGTTAACCCTGTGTTAGAATGTTAACCCTGTGTTAGAATGTTAACCCTGTATTAGAATGTTAACCATGTATTAGAATGTTAACCCTGTGTTAGAATGTTAACCCTGTGTTAGAATGTTAACCCTGTGTTAGAATGTTAACCCTGTGTTAGAATGTTAACCCTGTGTTAGAATGTTAACCCTGTATTAGAATGT
This sequence comes from Leptoclinus maculatus, assembly GCA_032191485.1. Taxonomy (NCBI): domain Eukaryota; kingdom Metazoa; phylum Chordata; class Actinopteri; order Perciformes; family Stichaeidae; genus Leptoclinus; species Leptoclinus maculatus. Next base: position 467,502 of record JAVDOI010000104.1, on the reverse strand, counting down.
TAACCATGTATTAGAATGTTAACCATGTATTAGAATGTTAACCATGTGTTAGAATGTTAACCATGTGTTAGAATGTTAACCCTGTGTTAGAATGTTAACCCTGTGTTAGAATGTTAACCCTGTGTTAGAATGTTAACCCTGTGTTAGAATGTTAACCCTGAGTTAGAACGTTAACCATGTATTAGAATGTTATCCCTGTGTTAGAATGTTAACCATGTGTTAGAATGTTAACCCTGTGTTAGAATGTTAACCATGTGTTAGAATGTTAACCCTGTGTTAGAATGTTAACCCTGAGTTAGAACGTTAACCATGTATTAGAATGTTATCCCTGTGTTAGAATGTTAACCCTGTGTTAGAATGTTAACCCTGTGTTAGAATGTTAACCCTGAGTTAGAACGTTAACCATGTATTAGAATGTTATCCCTGTGTTAGAATGTTAACCCTGTGTTAGAATGTTAACCCTGTGTTAGAATGTTAACCCTGAGTTAGAACGTTAACCATGTATTAGAACGTTAACCCTGTGTTAGAACGTTAACCATGTGTTAGAATGTTAACCATGTGTTAGAATGTTAACCCTGTGTTAGAATGTTAACCCTGTGTTAGAATGTTAACCCTGTGTTAGAATGTTAACCCTGTGTTAGAATGTTAACCCTGAGTTAGAACGTTAACCATGTATTAGAACGTTAACCCTGTGTTAGAACGTTAACCATGTGTTAGAATGTTAACCATGTGTTAGAATGTTAACCCTGTGTTAGAATGTTAACCCTGTGTTAGAATGTTAACCCTGTGTTAGAATGTTAACCCTGTGTTAGAATGTTAACCCTGTATTAGAATGTTAACCATGTATTAGAATGTTAACCCTGTGTTAGAATGTTAACCCTGTGTTAGAATGTTAACCCTGTGTTAGAATGTTAACCCTGTGTTAGAATGTTAACCCTGTATTAGAATGTTAACCATGTATTAGAATGTTAACCATGTGTTAGAATGTTAACCATGTGTTAGAATGTTAACCATGTGTTAGAATGTTAACCCTGTGTTAGAATGTTAACCCTGTGTTAGAATGTTAACCCTGTGTTAGAATGTTAACCCTGTATTAGAATGTTAACCCTGTATTAGAATGTTAACCATGTGTTAGAATGTTAACCATGTATTAGAATGTTAACCATGTGTTAGAATGTTAACCATGTGTTAGAATGTTAACCATGTGTTAGAATGTTAACCCTGTGTTAGAATGTTAACCCTGTGTTAGAATGTTAACCCTGTGTTAGAATGTTAACCCTGTGTTAGAATGTTAACCCTGTGTTAGAATGTTAACCCTGTGTTAGAATGTTAACCCTGTATTAGAATGTTAACCCTGTATTAGAATGTTAACCCTGTGTTAGAATGTTAACCCTGTGTTAGAATGTTAACCCTGTGTTAGAATGTTAACCCTGTGTTAGAATGTTAACCCTGTGTTAGAATGTTAACCCTGTATTAGAATGTTAACCATGTGTTAGAATGTTAACCATGTGTTAGAATGTTAACCCTGTGTTAGAATGTTAACCCTGTGTTAGAATGTTAACCCTGTATTAGAATGTTAACCCTGAGTTAGAACGTTAACCCTGTGTTAGAACGTTAACCCTGTGTTAGAACGTTAACCATGTATTAGAATGTTAACCCTGTGTTAGAACGTTAACCCTGTATTAGAACGTTAACCCTGAGTTAGAACGTTATTCATTTGTTAGAATGTTAACCGTGACCATTTGACAATGTTTACCTTGTGTTACATTGTTAACCGTGACAGTCTCACAATGTTAACCACCAGCAAACCTTCTGTGTGAAGACTACACCATACTGTCAATGTGTACGTAGCATTTTACTCTTACAGCTGATTGGGGTAAGTATGAACTACTTTAATATACAGTTAGGCGTTTAGTCCAGTGGTAACAAATCTTGAATCTTGAACGATCAAGTCGCTAGATGAATATTGATGACAAGCTGATTCTCAGCATAGCTCCAGATAAAAATTAATTAATTAATTAATCCTATTTCTTTAACTGGGGCAGCAGTGAAGCTCTACCCTACTTTCAATTTGTCTCCTCGCTCTGCCACAAAAATACTTCACAGGTTTGACTGTCCTAATTTTGAATCAGAAGCTGCTTTTCACTTAAAAGAAATGCAGTACAACTGTAGATTCACAT
>JAVDOI010000104.1:425322-462822 GCA_032191485.1 Leptoclinus maculatus | reverse complement strand
GTGCTACAAAGCCACACTGAATGAAGTGAAGTGCAGTGAGGTGAAGTAAAGCAAACTGAAGAAAAGTAAAGTAAAGCTTAATAAAAGTGAGGTGCAGTGCAGTGCAGTTACAGAAAATAAGCTAAACAAAGTTGCCACTTATCTGGTAGCAAAGAGTGTGTGGATGAAGCATTCAGTTGTTTGATTTTTCATCATCTGTCTGGCTAAAAATGTTCATGACTTCCACTCTGCGTTTTCTGCATCAATTGGAAACACTGGAGAAAAACTGTAACACTAACTGGGAGAAAAGGGACTGCTACTGTGTGTGTGTGTGTGTGTGTGTGTGTGTGTGTGTGTGTGTGTGTGTGTGTGTGTGTGTGTGTGTGTGTTAGGTCCTATCAGGCCTTAAGCCCATGTAGAAAGGTCACTGTTGAAATATCAGCAGCCATGGCAGCCCGTCTCTCTGATGTCTCCATGTGTCCATCTTGCTGTCCATTTTACATTTGGTGTAAAATGCTCGGCAATGATTGAGTTTACCACGTTGAATCCATCACTTATATCTGTAATCCCACAATACCACAAAGTGTGGAGCATGAAATGGAATAAGGAGAATTCAGTATCATAGTGCTCTGTTGAGCTGATAAACAACAATCCCTCAGGCCCTCAATAATTAGAATAATCAAAAGTATATATAATACATATTTGTCTGCTGATATATATAAGGGATAATGTATATTGAGCTGGTCATTATTGCAAAATGAATCCCGATTTAGTGAGCAGGATACAAATAACTGGTCTGTACTGTTACAAACGACTCCTTAAAGGTTTACAAAGCATTTGGTAAGGGTTAGCAGAAATGATGACATTACTATCATTAAACTATTAATGATCTTGTCATTTGTAACAGTGAAATAACTTTACACACAAGTTGAATTTACCATTTATTCAAAGGTAGTTATTATACAAAGATACAGGGCTGTAGTTTATATTGTACTTCTAAGCATTTTCATAACACAAGATAACATATTATTTTAAAGTCATCTAATGTTAAACATATATACATATTGCACAGGAAACAACATATACCCCCCCCCCCCCCCCAGGACGCAGAGCTCCGCCTCGGATGCTGCCGTTCATCTGATTACCGCGATACAAGAGCTGCGTCAACTTAAAGCGACACGCGCCGCTTTCATTAATTAGACTACCGGAGAGAGGAGGAGGAGGAGGGGGAGAGTCAGGGAGAGAGAGGCGCCGAGGATGCAGATGAGGAGAGGGAGCAGCATCCGCCGGGCGCCACCATCTTCTCCTCCCCGCAGGAAGCCGCGTGTCGCCGCGTCACTTCGCAGCCTGGAGGTTATGACACCGACTGTGATCTGAGCCTGCAGAAAAAGAAAAACCTCCAAGACCCCCCTCCTCCTCCTCCTCATCCTCCTCCACCATCCTCTGCTCTCCATTCTGCGATGCGCGGACTCGCCAGTGCGTCACACTCCGTTCTTCCTGCATGCGTCGTTTTCTTCCGCTGACGCGTCGCAACCTCCTCGCCTCATTATTCTTAGGTCATGAGATCGGCTGCAAAAACACGCGGCCACCCGCTCTCCCCTCCTGGCTCCACGCGTGGACTCCGTAGCCTCCGTGGCCTCTGTTAAGTGGCGTCGATAAATCCGCGGTTCGCGCGTCCATGTTCGCCTGTGCGGCCTTTTGCATTTCTGCGCCCTCTGTTCGCCGCCCATGCGTCGCCGCTGCCGCGCCACCGCATCTCCTCCTTCTCCTCCTCCTCCTCCTCCTCCCCGCATGGACTCTGAAATCCACGTGAAGCGCGCGTCGTCGTCGTCGTCTCCGCGTCCACGCCCCTCGCTCTGCCGCTGATGCGGTGCGCCTGGGTGCTCGCCGTCTCCTCGTCCTGGCCGCCCGGTGATCCTCCTCTGGCCCGGGGGGTCCGGTGTCCGCAGAGACGCAGGATGGTGCGGATCGTCAGCGCGCTGGGGCTCGTCATGTTCAGCGTGGCGCTGCTCATCCTGTCGCTCATCAGCTACGTGTCCATCAAGAAGGACTTTCTGCTCAGCACCCCCAGATACGGACCGAACGGAGGACCCAGGATGTCCATGTTCCACGCGGGGTTTCGGTGAGTTCCGGGGGGGGGGGGGGGGGGGGGCTGAGTGTTTGGAATGTATTTTTAGTGCTTTTAGGTGTGTACATGCTGACAGGGTAGAAAGAAGCAGCTCAATGTGACCTAGAGTGTGTACAGCCTTTCATTTCATTGATTGTCTTAAATCCTGATGTTCCTTACTGTTGTTGTTTTTTTACATATAGTTTCCCAGATGAACGCTCCTCAGTGGAAGAGTGGAGCAATGTAACCATTAAACTCGTAAACTTTGCCTCCTGAAAAGGTGCAGCAGTGATCCGCCTCAGATGGAGGCCTCTGTGCTGTCTGAGGCCCGGCAGCTCTCAGACTGCTGTGCTCTTCATGCAGTGTTTGCCTATCGTTTGGTTAATTCGGACCATGAAGTATTAAAATGCTCACTCATCATTTACACACTAGGCCAAACACCCGTATCGACATAATTAAGTGTGCTGTTTGTGATGGTCTGGGAGCCTCTGCTCCAGTATATTCTCTGGTGATGCTGCAGCATACAATGATGATGTATGAGACTCAATAACCCTACAGCCAGACAGAACACTGATATTTGATCATTTTTGCAAAACATTTACGTCCAATGATAATGTTTTAAAATCAGTTTCTTATATTTAACGACAGTCTTTCCCAAACACTGGGTCTGGGCCCTCAGGTGGGTCGCAGGAGATTTTATTACGGTCGCCAAATAAATGTCTTTAAACGTTTATATCTGCAGTTAACCTTTGAGCAGCACGAGGAAGCCTGAATGTTGGTATTGTTCTGATACTCATAGCATCGGATCTAATATGAAAGGTTAGCGTACATCCTGTTTGTTTATCTGATGAGAAGAGACGAGAAGAACGAGATAGCCTGTTAGCTCTTTGAATGCATTCATTTGGTCTCATTTATGAACTGTGATGAACGTTGTGATTCATCACAGGTATATGGCCGGTTCACCTCTTCAAGATGATATGAGGGGATGTGTGAATGGCAGTACGGATGGTTAGGAACGTTCATTTACGTTTTAAATTCGCTCTTCTCATGATTCATAGACGAGACCTGTCGGGAATCTAGTCTCGGCGGTTTTGTCATTTTTAAAAAGTGGGTCCCCAGAAAAGAAAAGTTTGGGAACAGTGTTTTATGTTACGGGAAAGGTTATGGAAAGGTCTAAAAAGAAGACATGAACTCGTTGATTGGGTTTCTCATCCACCGTCACGATGCTCTTACGACGTTTCCTTTGCCTCGCGCCCTCATTGAACATCGCTAAATGACTGTGATGTAATTTACAAACAGTAGAAAACTGAGCATTGCTGCAGATTTCTGTTCTGCTTGTTGGTCACATGTTGCGATGAACTGCTGCTGTTTGCTCTCTTTCTTGTGAGTCTTTTATTGTATTTGTAAGAACGAGATTCTCAGCGTCTACTGGAGTCAAATGTAGCCACACTTTGGATCTTTTTGTTCTAAATTTCGTGACTATTTTACGAACTGCCGTGCGACTGGGTTGGTGTCTCGTGCTGCACTGAATGTACTGTATGTGTCAGAGTGAAGAAGAACTCCAGCCCTCCTCCAAAGACAGACACAGAGACAGAGAGAGGTTTCAGAAGATCTCACTCCATAACATCTAAAGTACCGATAGCGGAGCCATTAACTCCGGACCTTATCGATACTCCGGGTTTTTACTACAGTATGATCGGTTCCCCTTTAGAACCGAGTTTCGGGGTGCATCCCTAGTGCTAAATAACGTGATAAAGTTTCAATGACCACAAACAGGTGATGAGATGATGGGCCCCTGGTTATACAGACGCCTAAACCCTCAGCCTAGTTGAACTAATTAAACATAATATAGTAAATATATATATCTGAATTCATGACTTCTTTATGATTAAAATGTCATCCGATATGGAGAAGATAATAATCTAACAAGGCAGACAGTAACATTTTGTGCAGAACTAATAACCTCAAATCATCAGCAGCTTCCTCCACAAGACTTTATTTTAAAGAGAAGATGAAGCAGCTGATGCTTTGCTTATTGTTGAATGAAGCACTTACGGTTATTAAAAAGATTGAAATATGTCTTCGCAGGATCAGTTCAGGTTAATATTTTCTGATATTTTGTCATAAATATACAGTATAATCTATACTATCTATACTAGACACCCTATCTGTCCACAGACTGTATATGAGTAGTGGACATTTTGGAGCCTTGATTTCGGCGAATTCGATTACGACGGTCGCCATGTTGTTTTTTTGCAACCATATTTGGAGTGACGTAGAGACGCCAAATACGGCTCTGGTAGCGGCGGCAACCTGTCAATCACAGTAAGCCCCGCCCTAAAGCATCCCCTGCTTTATGGTCTGTTTGACTCTAAATGGACCATAATGTACTAAATGAACATCATGCTGTATTGAAGAAGACTTGAAACTAGAGATTGAGACCATAAACTCATGTTTACAATGTTTACTGAGGTAATAAATCAAGAGAGAAGTAGAGTCATTTTCTCATAGACTTCTATACAACCAGAGGAGTCGCCCCCTGGTGGACATTAGAGACAATGCAAGTTTTAAGACGCTTCCGCATTGGTTTCACTCTGTATCACGCCTGTAACTGTCATGTCAATGGTGGATGACACTGATTGGCTGATTTGTTTTTGAAATGAGGACACAGCTTTGCCCTGATAAACTGGTCTACAGTACATGTAGTACATGTCAGTGTGTTTTCTGTGAGTGTGTATCAGCCTGAAAGAAAATAGGGCATCTGTCACTTAATCCTACAGCTGTGAACTAGATCAGCTCGTTCACTCACAAATCCTCCGTCTCTTTGAGTCCATTTGCTGCCATGTTTACAATTATTTTATGCCTTTTATGAAGTAATGTTTTCGAAAGGATTTAATGAATCCAAATTTATATTAATACATTTGTTTAAACTTCTTCGATACTGAAAAACTAAACTTTTTACAGTTGCTCAAGTTAATTGAGCCTTAAGTTCCCATTAGAACTGGGCCTTTAGTACCTCCTCAAAAAAACCACATCACTAACAAGAATAGCCTACTGGGTCTCAAGACAGTGACAGAAATTGCTCATTGGTGCATAAAGCAAGCTCACTAGCGTTTCCTTTAATCCCGCCTCCCATTTCTCGGTCCAGCATTGTTCTGGAACTCATGAATGGGACGAAAGAAAATAACTCTGGATTCAGTTATTAGTGCATTTCACGACTTTTAGGACCTAATGATTTAAATAAAAGCTATTCAAGTGTTTGTTATGGGAAGTTCATTTACCTCAACAATAATGATCTTTTATTTACAGACGTCTCTTTCCTAATATAGGTTTATGGGGAAAAGTCATTTTGGGCCACATGGCATCATGTGACGGACCCGGAAGTTGAAATTCCACCGTTTGGCCTCTACTTCAAAGCCTGGTGCTCTTCCTGGGGACTTGGTTCCCATGCCGGCACATACGCAGTATATTTAGCGAGCGAGTGAGCAAGCAAGAAAGGGAGATTGATAAATGTATTTTTGCATTAACGTTACCTATACAACGCCATAAAACTCAGATTAGCCTACCACAGGCAAAGACCAGCCAACAGGCCTGAAAAACAACAACCACAGACAGCTAAATAATTGGCTACAATAGCCAGAAACGCCTTAGGGGTGTTTTAAAAAGCCCTTCCCTCCATTCTCAATATGCCACTGCAACATTAACTCCAACACATGTTATCATGTTTTTATATCATGAAATGTTCTGCTTCAATACATATTTGTTGGCATTCAGCCTTTCAAAAACAACATTTTTAATGCCAGGGCTTCATCCATGGTACCGTTAAGCCCAGGCATGAGACGCGCCATAGCCCACAGAAACGTGTAATAAAAGTCGGCGTTCGGCGTAAAAGCAACAGATTCCCTCATTTGGCAGCATCAGCATGAGAATAGTTATAGTTATAGCAATAACAACAATATGCAACAAGTGTTGGGGAACAAAATGCAACCAGTTCAACGAGATGCAACACTGTATCAAAATGAGCAATACAACTTCAGTTACACACACCAATGACGTTCACGTGAAGACAACATCCAACCTGTCCCTTTTGGATGAATTTCTCGATTAGCCGGGTCGTGAAGCTGATCCAAAAGAACTCGCTTTTATGGATGCTGCACAGTCGGTATTGTCCTTTTGTGTTCCTCGCATATGACTTCATCAATTCGAGGGCAGTAAATGTCAGGAACCGTTCAAATCAAACATAGTAGTGCATGGTGCTGATTCATGCTGTCCCAGAGTCCTTCATGTTGGAAAGGTTAGATGGGTCTTTCCCTGAACATCTGCCATGGAACACATCACAGACAGTTCTGCTTTCAAGTGCGACGATAGTTTCAGTCTTTAAGGTGGTGAACTGTTGGGGTTCCAGAAGGTAACGGAATGAAATATATATTTTTTTGTGATCTTAAAACCGACTTTTGCACTTGATTTAAAATATTGTCAAAAATGTCATTCTCGCTCACGCTACAAGAAGCTGCATTCTTGTAGCGTGAGCGAGAATCTCCGTGGGCTCTCCGTCCAGTCTCTGCATCGGTGTTCTGCACAGTCTTGTTGTGTGTTTTCATCAAATGCTTTAGAGCAGTGGTTCTCAACTGGTCTGGCTGCGGGACCCTCCATCACCCCTTAATGACAAGCTGTGACCCAAATGTTCAACTTCTCAAATGTCTTTAATGTAAAGATGGTGCAGTTTGAACCTGAGCTGAACATGTCCTCTGCAGTCGTAGTGTAGGAGCTCTCTTGTGCAGAGAAACTGTTCCTGTAAGTCCCCGTCCCACACATGTTTCACATAAACGAGTAAAACTGCTTTGTTTGTTAAATGCAAAATGACCACTTGCCTAAATTGGAGCTGTGGTCTGTTGTTTGATGTCATCCGACATGTCTTCAATCCGTCTATTGATAGTGTCATTAGACAGAGGGTTAGTTTTCAGTTTATCCTCTGCTGATATTAGCATTACAAGGCATTAACGCCAAATATTGTTAAGGAGCGTGAATAGACGGCACTCCGCTGCATAAAAAATCCCCTTCAAAATAAAAGCACAGGATTTTATTTTTTCAGGCAAGGCCCACTGAAAACGGGTCCGCGACCCACCAGTTGAGCATCACTGCTTTAGAGGAATGAGCTCTCACCACCAGGCTACCGAGACGCTCCTCGCGACTCAATTTCGAAGTCATGCATTGATTGACATCTTGTATTACTTCCTGCAAACAATGTGAAATATATACTCGGAAAATGAGAATATAGTGGAATTGGGTGATAGTGTTTGATTATGCTCCACAATTATTTTTCCGTCTAGTCACATGGAAACATTAATGAGGTTTTCACATTTTGCCATCCAAGTATTCATCTTCAAATATAAACTCAACTTTTTAACAGTAGGGCCACTGTAGTACACCTAAATCTTCGTCGTTCTTGCTTTGTTCGGTCAGGTCCGGAGGGTGATGCTTAAAACGGCGTCGTTCTGTTGAGGGTTCTGGAGGCCAGCGAGCCGCCCTTGGATCTGATTTACAGCATGAGAGCCGCATTCATTTTCTTCCCGCTTGTAATAATTTAACTCCTCGCTCGCCGTCACCGCGGGGCCAAGGTTACGCTCAGAGTGAGTTAGGTGCGAAGGAGGGCAGCATTTTGAAGGAAAACAACTCCAATGGACAAGTTTCCTGCTGCGGTCGTGTAGAACGAGAGTTTATGATCAAGAGAGCGGTGACATTTTGGTTCTGCTCTGAATGTGGTGCAGCCAGTTGATGGAGAGTCCATTTGATGGTCAGTCTTTCCTCTGACAAATGAGTTTGGCCAGAATACAATTAAAAAGAATATGTTCCAAATGATCTTGGTGACCCCCTGACCTGTAATCTAGCACCACCATCAGGCCCACATGTCCACTGGACTCTAAAGGTCGGATTTCCATGAAGTTTAATTATTCTCTTCGTTATGAAACTTCACACCACAAGACAAAACTGAATGACTTACATACATTTAATGGATAACACTAGTCCCACACTGGGCTAATGTATGAATGAAATGATCAAGAAGCTATCGTTTAGCTGCCTAGAGCACAATCACTACTGTCTAATCTTTCCTACATCCCTCGTTTTGCGACCGTCCCAAATTCTAAGCTGTTCTGCAATTGATCTTGAAATTCTTCATCGCTGTATCCTTTCATTTCTTTATTGTAAAGGACTTTGTGCTGGGAGACAAAGAGAATCAGATGCTATTTTGGATGATGACATTTGCATCCACGGTGGCTCTGAGTGGTGAAAAAATGCAGAAGATCAAACCAGTTCCGAAAACTTTAATGACGGACAAAAGTTCCAGAGATGATGTGTGAACGTGATAACCACAATGTGCGGTCGTATTTATTTATTTAATGTGCGACGCTGCACTTGGGCACAGTGGTGCATTGAGATGAATGCTAACGCCAGCATGCTAGCATGCTCACAATGACAATGCTGACATGTTGATGTTTAGCAGGAATGTTTACCATGTACAGCATCTTTGTTTAGCACGTTAGCATCTGCACTAAACACAAAGTACAGCTGAGGCTAACAGGAATGTCTTTTTACAGGGAATTAAAGAATAGAAGAACTAATTAATTAAACAAAAGTATTGGTGAAATTAACAACCAGATTTAATGATGGGGCTTCATGAAAAGTTTGCAAATTATTACAATTAAAATGAAGTCTGAACCAAACTTCATGGCAATTCATAAAATAGTTAAAAACATCAACTTCATAGCGGCGCTAGAGCAAAGGTCAGGGGATCACCAAAGTCAACAGGATTCAGCCTCTGGGAACCATGAATGTCTAAACCAAATTTCATGGCCATTCATGGAGTAGTTGTTGACATATTTCCATCTTGACCAACTGACAGAACAACATTGCCAACCACAAAGCCACAATGCTAGCATAGCTTTAAAATACCGAACATTTAGCGAGTAAGTTAAAGCTTTAAACCACATTTGTTGAACTGATTGTGGTGCTAGATAACAAGTCATCAGGATTCATCCTCTGGGAACCACGAATGTCTGTACCAATTTTGTTTGTGCCAATCAATTTTGTTAATGTCGAGATATTCCAGACCTACTGTTGCATTCATACACCCCCATTCAAAGAGTTTTTGCAGTATAACTTAGCCCTCTAATGGTCGAGATAAACAAATGTGCGACTATGAAAATACATTATGTTTTATAAAGTTACTGTGACTGACATTGTATTCACTTGTCCAGTGACCAAACATGTGTTCTACTAAGCTTGATTTTAGAAATAATTGCATGTTTATTTTGGCCGTACTTTGTAATTGCAACAAAAAACTCAATTGACCACCATTCGAGCTGTTATATTACAATAAGTGTTTAGTTGTTACAATAATATAATATCAAGTAAGTATTTGAAACACACTTTAGCACTGCATGCTAGGTCTTTATACAGCCTACTATGAAGTCTTTTAGGTTTTCCTCTCTGTCCATAAATGTCATTTTAAAGTCACTGGTGATGATGAAGATAAGAGTGAGTTTATTTTTTTGTTTTTGTGTTACATTCCTCCTGCAGCGAGAGGCCGCCTCGCAAACCTGACCTGAGGTGAATACGGATTGCTGACTTTTGAATTCAAAAGACAAGGATGTACTCTGTCTTTCCTTTTCCTTCATTTTAATATTCATATTTTTTCATGGCAGCTTGATCTATCTATCTATCTATCGATCTGTCTGTCTATCTATCTATCTATCTATCTATCTATCTATCTATCTATCTATCTATCTATCTATCTATCTATCTATCTATCTATCTATCTATCTATCTGTCTATTCATCAGTGATCTGATGAGACTCTATGACCCTGAATTCATCCTGAAGCCTTTTGGATGGTGTGGTGTTGGTTTTGAAACAGCATGAAATAAAGAATTAAGAGGAATACTAAGAGTTAATAAAATAAAATATGTGGTATACATATATGATTATTGTATTAGATTATTCCAGTACATTGCAGTAGTAAATACGTTTTTAATTATCTTTGACACAAGTTTATTTGTTATTCAAGGTTCTATTCCTTGATACTAACATGAATCATCTGTATATTTGGGGATTAGTAAAGTCCCCAAAGGCCCCCAAAATGTTGTTTATAAACCTTAATCTTGGTTATTATCTTCTGCATGCAAGATAATAACTTGTGTACATATAAAGGCTAAAAATAAATATGCAGCATATTTAAAAAATCCGAAATATATTGAAACAACCGTTCTTACTCCCAACTCGTCAAAATGTCAGCTTGGTTAACAAGTGGTTAATTACACCGTTTAGCATCTGTATGAGATGCACTCAGCGTTTAAACAAACTCCAATGTAAACCCATTGCAAAATACGCTTTTTGGTGAGAAACCTGAAAAATACAGTTGTTTGAAGGAGATGTTTTCACAGTAACATGAAATGATTGGATGGTCAGAGCAACTGACGTAGTATAAAGAGCGGGAAATTCTGCGTGTAGGTCGGACACGTCAAACAAACACAGGACTTTCACCCAGGAGACAACTGTTCATGTTCCGTGTGAAACCAAGTCACGGTTGACTTCTCTGACCGTATGTTTATAAAGTAACTTGTGTACTTAAAGCCCAAGCACGTGCTTTTGTTTCCATAGCCTAACCAAGTAGTTGTTTTGCATAAGTAAACTTAATACTAAGTAAACCCAGATTGGAAGTTTATTTTTGAAAAGACACTATGTCCCGAGTGGAAACTGACGCTCCGTCCTAGAGGGGTGACTAGAGCGTCATAGTTTGAAGCGGAGGGCCACTGACGTTGTGTCGGTATTTGATGAGTTGGGAGTGAGAACGTGTTGATTGAAATGTCCTGCATTAATACAAAAGTCTTGATACAAAGAGAGACCTTTCCCAACTGCAATGTGCTCAACTTTAGTATTCCCACTGTAGTCTTCTGGCAAATTCAAGTCGGTAGCTACAGTACATTATGCTGGTCCAGATTCAGCGCTGCACCTCGCTGGTTTAGCCTCACTGGCTTCAAAGATGGCGAACAGTGCAATAAAAATGAGCTGCTGGAGGTCTGACCATCAGATCCAGGTTTACACATACTTTTTAAGGTTTGTCTTAGACTGGTTGGGCATCACAGAGGTGGGGTTTAGCACGCAGGACAGTATAAGTCACAGAATGTTTGAATGAGCCTCAGTGATCAAACCTTTGACGCTGTCTGAACTGTCCTGATTGAGTAAATTACACCGACTTCACTCTTCATGCGAGATTAACCAAGCTGACTCGCAAATACTACTTGACCAGCTGTGTCTAAGTCCTGTCCTGAAACCTTGACATTTTGGTGTTAATCTAAGGCAGAAGATTGGTATTAAAAAGGCAAGATCTCTGTTTAAACCCACTTTGCATTGTGGGAACTCCTCTTTGTCCGTCTTTTCCAGAGTCAAATGTGAAGATCGTTTTCCACAAAGACTTGAGGAAGGTGAAAACTGCAAGCCTAACTCTATCAATGGGACAATAAATACCTCCACAGACACCTCCAAAGCTGCCAGCAAAGTTAATTGTTACCCTGCAGAGTTCTAGGTAGTGCTGGTACTGGACGGACATCACATGGAACCTGGACATTTTAGACACTCAGGAGTTTCTAAAATACGTAATGAGAAATAATTATGAAAATACAAGCTCCCCATATGTTGGGCAATGTTTATAGTCTGTCTAAAGCGTTATCAACTAGATAGCAGGCAGATGGCCCGCCATACTCTGCCTCTGATTGGCTAGTACTCGCTCCCTTTGTTGGTTGGGTTAGTTAGGATTTAGCATGAAGAATGAGACTGGTTAGAATATCAGGGCAAGCCAATCTGAGGCAGAGTAGGACAGGCCGTACTTTTGCTATGGTAGGATTTGAAAAATCGCATCCATGACGTTACGCATGGTATGACGATCCTCTAACTATATAACCAGCTAGCCAACGTTTGCTGCACAATCGACCTGCTGATGTCGGGTCTTTCTGATATCTTCTTGGTTTGTTGGACCTTTCTTTGTAGCGATGAAACCAATGTCCACTTTCTCATTTGACTTTAGGTAAGACGGAGAATGTTGTGTTTAGAGGAAACGCGGACTGAATGCTACCAGTAAACAGCAGCATAGACAAGAAAAAGTCAAATGCATTCAAAATGTCAAGGTTTCCATGCAAAAATCAGACATATTTAAATAAGGTTACAAAGTTAATTAATACACTGGTAATCTGGTGAAGTCTTGGTTTTTATATTTTCACTTATAGCATTTGAAGAGTTGAGGCTTCTTGCACTGCAAAATAAAAACAGTGTTCATCTTATCAAGTAGGTCGACCTCATGTTCAGTCTGTAAATGAGATAAAATTTACCAACGAGGTGACGTCATTGGATTTCTCATGGAGTTTAAATGTCTTAAAATGCAGTAAACAAGGTAGCATTTCAAGATGTGGGCGGTTGTTTTAAAACTATCTCGAAAGTGAAGGAAAATGAAACCAAATTTGGTTGTTGGGGAAATGTTTCACTCTACATGCAGAGTCTCAAAGGAACTATGACAACTTGCTAAGATGGACAGAATTCCTGCAACAGTTTTTGCCATATTGCTTCCCTTCCCACAGTACGCTGGGTTGATTTGATTCTAGACAAGAGGCTGCGTTTACACTGAGCTGATAGTGTAAATCAAAATGTCTGAATCTGTTTTTCACTGCAGCTGGTTTCCTCAAGGAACAAAAGCCTCACATATCTGCTGAATGGTTCAAACACTTGCACATTTCAATCTGCTTCTTTTGGAGGCATTTTAACTTCGTGAAGAGGGTGGTACTGATACTGAAATATCAGTTATTGTTCATTTCCTGCAGAGCCCAGTTGAAGATTTACTGTAATTTTTGCAGTTTTTTTGACAGTGACATCAAGAAACACGAGCGGTCAGATGATTTCAGTTTCAAAGTATTTCCACACCAAGTTTAAAATTGACGTGGAAGATATGTAAACAAAACCAAGCAGGTAGTTCATCAAATCCGTATGTAGTCTTTCTTTGTCCGTTATCTTTGTCAAAACAGAACACAATAGCATCATTGCTGCTGCTTGGATGCAATAAACGGTTACAACCCTATCTCAGATTTGGAGTAAATTTGCTAAAGATTTACAATAAGATTTCTAGGGTATTGGCTTGTTTATAACTTGACTGCTTGTATTTCTTGGCTTCTCAGACAAATTACTTTTAATGCAGTGCAATGCAGGTAAATGAGGATATTTCTTGCATTACCTACAAACCTTGTTTTAAAAGAGCTATAATGCTCCTCAAAACATTTTAAAGTGCAAGTGGATGAAGCCGACCTCCTCTGAACACCTGAAGACTGGGTTAACCTCCGTGTCTCCCCTTCCTCTTCCTCTTCCTCGTCTGTGTAGCTCCCAGCTGGCGTTGAAGTATCTGGATCCAGCTTTCACTCCTCTGACCAACGCTCTCAGCGAGGACCTGCAGAACTCCTCGAAATGGACCTACAACAGTTCTGCTTTTCTACAGCTGAAGTAGGTCACTGTCTGTGGTGTCTGTCTGAAGGTCAGCATGCTCACAGCGGTGAGCACTAGTGGTGACAATATTATTCAATGAGAGAATAATATGTTGTGTGAACATATTGTAAAAAATGTCTTATTTTATACAATAAGCACGAAAGTTTAATTTCAAAAGTCAAACCACTGAAACTGAGACACGATCAGCAGATTGTTTCCCAAACAGCTGTAGTGACTATAAGCACCGACGTTTTAAAGTAGTTGGAAACAAGTTCAAGTCTCAAGTCTTAAGTCTTGTCAAGGCCAATGTGTCATGTCTAGTCTCCAGACGTATCAAAGCAAGTCCAAGACAATTCTCAAGTCAGAGACAAGTACATGTCAAGTCTTTAGTCTTGACGAAGTCTTAACTCAAGTCTACAGTTCTTGAGGGCTGGTCCAAGTCAAGTCTCAAGTCAGCTGAGTAAGTTCAAGTCAAATCTCAAGTCAGCTGAGTAAGTCCAAGTCAAGTCTCAAGTCAGCTGAGTAAGTCCAAGTCAAGCCTCAAGTCAGCTGACACAAGTCCAAGTCAAGCCTCAAGTCAGCTGAGACATGTCCAAGTCAAGTCTCAAGTCAGCTGAGACATGTCCAAGTCAAGCCTCAAGTTAGCTGAGACATGTCCAA
Organism: Leptoclinus maculatus; assembly: GCA_032191485.1. Lineage (NCBI taxonomy): Eukaryota > Metazoa > Chordata > Actinopteri > Perciformes > Stichaeidae > Leptoclinus > Leptoclinus maculatus. The sequence goes on along the minus strand of JAVDOI010000104.1, from coordinate 448,557 downwards.
GTCCAGTCTGAAGTCAGCTGACACAAGTCCAAGTCAAGTCTCAAGTAAGCTGACACAAGTCCAAGTCAAGCCTCAAGTCAGCTGACATAAGTCCAAATCAAGTCTCAAGTCAGCTGACACAAGTCCAAGTCAAGTCTCAAGCCAGTCGAGACATGTAAATGTCAAGTATTCAGTCTTGATAAACCCAGTCATAACTCAAGTCGCCATTGTTGAGGGCTGGTCCAAGTCAAGTCTCAAGTTAGCTGGGACCAGTCCAAGTATTGTTTCAAGTCAGCTGAGACATGTCCAAGTTAATTCTCAAGTCAAGTTGAGACATGTCCAAGTCAAGTCTAAAGTCAAGAATTGAGTCTTATCAAAGCTAGAGTAAGTGTTAAGTCCTTAAGGACTTAAGTCCAAGCAAGTCTCAAATCAAGTCTCAGGTCTGCTGTCTTATGTATTTGTTCATTATTGCGGATGTTTTTGCTTACAAGCTTTAAGTCAAATCAAATCTGAAGAAACTCTCACAGTTGCCAAGTCCCAGTCAAGTGGAAGTCCTGGTAGAAGAAGAAATAGATTTTGTGCAACCAGGGAGCTGAGATCACGTTCAGATAAACTGGTCATCAGATGAGAGAGAGCATTAAAATGCTCACTTTGATGTATTTTAATCTCACAAAATGGGGTTTTATCAGGTTTGTAGGGGCCAAAGGGTGAAGAAACCGATCAGCAACAATACAAGAGAACAACTGCATCGACATCAACAGTCTGCTTAATCTGCACATTAATCATGTTTAATAGATTTAATTGCACAAATGGCATTAACTGGTTTTACTGTGTTTGTAGTTCATGAGGTCTGTTCATCACTGGGGTTAAACCCCCCATAGGCTCTTTTTCCTTTAATCTACTGTTTGTCATTATTATGTTTACATTCTGTCTTGGTTACTGTGCCAAAGAGCTGTAAATTAAGCTTAAATTAATTGATTAGCAACATTAAAGAGCAGTCATACTTTTAAAAAAGTAAATATTTCTAAATCTATTTTCATGGCTCAGTAGTTCTTTCTGTCATTCTGAAAGGTTAAAGGGTCACGCCTTTATTCGTGCATACTGTATAATTCAGATGCAGATATCACAAATTGGAAAATCTACTAACATTGTACTAAAAGTTATTGGTTTATGTTTATTTTTGTGTTTCAACACAGGTTTCCCAAACTTTTTTTTGTTTTTTAAAAACTAGCAGGAGGTGGACATATTAACAGCAACACCTGTAGTATACCAGTGGTGTTCATACATTGTGTTGCTTTATGTTCAGGAGGAGGGTTCATAGTATTTTGTCCACCTGGAACAACCTACTGTCCAATCCAACACCATTATACTGTGTAGGTATTGCTATTATTGTGTCCACAAAAATGTCTTGCAGAAACGAGATCGCTCAATACATCGACATCCCCCACAACTTCACACTGACAAGAGACTCGGTCCGAATCGGACAGCTGATGCACTACGACTACTCCAGCCACAAGTACGTCTTCTCCATCGGTGAGAACTTCCGCTCGCTCCTCCCCGAGGTCTCGCCGATCCTCAACAAGCACTACAACGTCTGCGCCGTGGTCGGCAACAGCGGCATCCTCACCGGCTCGCGCTGCGGCACCCAGATCGAGAAGTTTGACTTTGTCTTCCGATGCAACTTTGCGCCGACCGAGATCTTTAAGAAGGACGTCGGGCGGCGGACCAACATGACGACCTTTAACCCCAGTATCCTGGAGAAATACTACAACAACTTACTGACTGTGCAGGACCGGAACAACTTCTTCCTGAGCCTGAAGAAGCTTGACGGCGTCATACTGTGGATCCCGGCGTTTTTCTTCCACACGTCGGCCACGGTGACGAGGACGCTGGTCGACTTCTTCGTGGAACATCGAGGTCAGCTGAAGGTCAAGCTGGCCTGGCCCGGAAACATCATGCAATATGTCAACCGGTAAGACACCCAGTAAGACTGTGGTACATTAACAACAAAGACCCCATCTATTAATATTGTATAATGACATCTTAACATGAGCCTTTGCATTTACACCAGGTAGTGATAAGCGTTCTCGTTCTCATTCTGCCACTATTAATATCAGATCGTAATATGCAAATTAGGGAGGCGAAGCTAGCAGTCTTGACAACTAACACGGTATGTCCCAAGTCAAAGGGAAGCGATGCTGTGTGGGTCCTACTTATTGTTCCTTTGCTGAAGAAGGGTTAAGTTGTGGTCGAATAGTGAAAAAATGACGTCCCTCTCAAAACTCTTTTTCCCTGACATAAATGGAAGTCGTCATGAGGTCAACGAAAGATGTGAAGGAGAATTCATAAGGACTTCAAAACCCTTGCGTGGTGCTCGGAGAATCCGAATGAACTTACACTAGGCTACGTTATTTATTAAGACGGCGGATGTTATTGACATGGGTCTGCCATGTGCCACCTTAAGAAATGAAAGAGCGGCATTAGTCCATTGTACCCTATGCTAGAGTAGTGCATTTCTTGGGGACTATTTTCAGCCGTGGATTAATACACATTTGGTGCTGACTGTTAACAGCAGCAGGATGGTGTATTGAGTCAAAATAAACTACAGTGTGTTCATAGTAATGAGGACCATGCCACCCAGTGCAACAGTGTGACTCATTGTCATGTTTTTAATAGTTTAATGCAATGGGATTTGTTGATGATAAAAGAAAATATAGATTTCCAAACCTAATCCAGCTTCACAAAAATCCAGTTTAATTAGTACTTGGTGGTTTTTGCCAAATTTGTTTTGGAGGGAAATGCAAAGTTGCTGTTTGGATGTTAAGAGATGCATCCATTGCAATTTCTTTGGCCGATTTTCATTCTAAGAACTATGATTGACAGCAAGGCTCCAGACTAACTTTTTTCACCCTTGTCTGGAAAATAATGTCAAGTCTGTGTAAACTGACGACAAATTACATTTGAACACATCATGGTAGCATTATAATTTACATCCCCCCAATACTCATTTATACAACTTGAACTCATAATACAAGCTAAGTCGACCTCCGTTAACGTTAGCCGTTAGCTCCGTTATAAGCAGGACTGTGCTATGGAGAGACTCGATGCTGTCTGCAGACGAGCTGGTCACTGTGATGACTCTGACCAGTACGATGGGAATGAATTACAATACAACAAGTGCCTGATTAAGTCAGTCATTCCAAATGTTTTCACGGTTGTTCCTCCGCCGCTTAATTTGGACTCGCAGTTGTGACAATTTGCGAGTTTTATGTCTTCTTGACTTGCCGTGAAGAACTTCCACACCGATGACACGCTGTAGGTTTGCGTGGCTGTGACGCTACTGCCGGTGCTGCTGTGGGCCGACGTAAAACTATCACGCAGCACACGTGTAAATGTAACCTGCAAAAAGAAAATGAAATGTCAGAGTAACCAACCGGTCACTTTTGTAGTGATCAACTGAACACCGTCCGGTTTCGATAGTCTGACGATCGATCGGTGCATTTCTAACGATGTTCACTGCACCTCTCAGTCATTTTTCTGCTTGTCTTGCACACAATTAGACACATTTACACCTGGTAAAGATGGTCAATGCTGTCTCCTATAAAAGGTAGCACATATGTTACACATTTGTTTCTCGGTAGAAACCTGTGTCCACCGGTCTCTCGCTCTATTTCTATGTCTGTTTCATGTCCCTATGTATCTTTGTCCTGTTTGTAGTAGTTAGTGTGGTTGCATTGTATTGAGCTGTACTCTTATATGGCAAAGAGGAGATTTAGGCTCCAAAGCCGGATTATAAGGAAACAGCTATTTAGTGAAAGGTATGGCACAGAGCCGGGACTGTGTGTGTGTGGAGAGGGATTTAAGTCCGGTGCTTAGTGTTGTAGGCCGCTCGTACAGTAGCGGCCTAATCTTCACCAATCCCATTAAAGCTACCTGCTCTGGAAGAATTACCGCGTTCAAGCAGCTCAGTCGGCTTTCAGCACCTCAAGGACTCTTGGGAGGTGGTTTTGTTGAGGCCGGTTTGGAGAGTTCCCCCTCTGTGTTTCTACGGAGCAGGACTGCCTGATAAAAAACATCAGCAGTAGTCATATTAGGTTTTTGTTTTTTTCTCAGATTCTGAAATCATTGCTGTTCTCAGTTTATTCTCAGATTTTTGGTGAACCTTACTTAAAAACCTAAGGGGAAAGTACATGGGCTAAATCTAAGGAAACGGGGGGATCTTATACCTGGTGTGGACAATAGAGTGTCTATAAGAAGTGGACGTAGTCATCGTGACGTCACCCATTGGTTTGTGGACTGCTGTTGTGAGGCTCGAGTTTGGCGATTTCGCCGTTGCCATCTTGGATTACGGCCGTCACCATGTTGGTATTTTTCAGTACCGATGAATAGAAGTGACCATATTTGGAATGCAGAGGAGTGACATAGTGACGCCGGTCGCCCCAATGCAAGTTTTGAGACACTTCCGTATTGGCTTCACTCGGCAGAACCCGAGGTTGGCGCATGGTGTGGACAGACGCTGCAAACCGCAAAAGTCTGAAAGCTACGAAAATATGCAGAAAGGCTTTCCTCACCACAATGTCAGTAAATATATATATACATATATGAAAGAGACACTATTTGTTGCGTATACCACCATATATAGTCATGTAAATCAAGGCCAGATATAATATTAATAACAGGCATTTTTGCCACAATGCCTGATTTGGTGTGAATGCAATCAAACACTCCACGTTGAAATGTCTCAGGTTCCGTTAATATATAATTGTTCTCCTCACTTGTGCTCTACAGCTACTGGAAAACCAAGCAGCTGTCGCCGAAGCGCCTGAGCACCGGCATCCTGATGTACACGCTGGCGTCGACCATGTGCGACCAGATCCACCTGTACGGCTTCTGGCCCTTCGGCTGGGACCCCAACACGGGGAAGGAGCTGCCGTACCACTACTACGACAAGAAGGGCACCAAGTTCACCACCAAATGGCAGGAGTCCCACCAGCTGCCCGCCGAGTTCAAACTGCTCTACAAGATGCACACGGAGGGACTGCTGAAGCTCTCCCTCTCCCACTGTGCTTAGGGCTACAAACTGCAGCAGCTCCTTCCGGACTCCTCCAGCGCTTCCACGGGCCAGAATTGTCAAAATGATGAGGCAGACGAGGGAAGACTTCATTATAATTTGTGGTTGGTGCAATGGGTTAAACTCTTTTCAGCCCCAAAGCCACGTTTGACGAAACAGTGCAAGTAACAAGGAGTCTATTCTTTTTCTACTGCTCAAGAATCTAAAGACGAAGAAGACTACGGTTTTGGAAAAGGTGGCTGCGGATGGACTTTCGGGTGATGTTGCTTTTATGGCAGAATATCACAACCTTGAATTGCTTCATGGTGTTTTTAATCGCTCGTCACTCTTAGGACTGCAACTACGAATCAGACTGAGGTGAACGCTGCCAGTTCAGTTTGGGTCCTGCTGCAATGGGGCCCTGGAAACTGAACCTGGCGCAATTTTTGTTGAAATTGAACACGCCCGATCCGATATCTGAAAGCGCACATTGCTCGTACATTCAAATGCAGAGATTGTCACCCTGACAACTTTCCATAGTTTGTCAAATCCTCTCTCGTATTGTTATAAAATGCTGTGCAGTGTTTTGGCATCTGATAACCCTTCAACCATATGAATCAGTTACTCAAAGTGGACTTTCTGAATCATATTTCATTGTATCACTAGTACCTGAAGCGACCACCAACACAGACCATGCAGGTGTGTCACCTTCGCTGTTGGATGTTGAAACATCTTCCAGGAACAGTACAAAAGAGAACAGGCAGTAGTTGTGTTTGCTCCATTACATGTAGGCATGTGGTAGAACTTTGATTCAATAACTTACAATGAGCGCAAAAATTTAAATACAATAACCATAGATAAGTCACATGCATAAACATTTAGTCACAGGTCTATCAAATATTTGATTCGTCGTACAGATATCAGTTGGTTGTTAAAAGCTGCAGTTGAAACTTTTAACATATCTTATAAAGTTGTTACAGCTCAAGTGTAAACGAGCTTCCTATTTAAACATCCAGCAGACACAGAGGAACATTAACATCATTTGAGTTGTTTTTGAGTCCACCTGATGAATGTAAGTCCAGTATTTACTCTCTTTTAGCTCTATGTTTGGTCTCCACCAACACCTGGGAGAAGTATCTCTCTTTAGCTGCTTAATTCTCCACTTTCTTCACCAGCAAGTCATTAACTGTTTGCCAATTAAAGCTAAGAGAAGTCTGAGGGTTCAGTAGAACCTCTTCTATGGCACTGCACAAGAGTAAATTAATGTATAAACTATCAGAGCCACGGCTATTTAACGTCTGGTAACATGTTACACTTTACCACAGCAACATCTAGCACAACCATGATCTGTATAAAGACTGAGTCCGCTTGTGTGTCCATGAAACATCTTTAACAGGCGAGAAGAAGCACAGACAGGACCATACGTGTCAAAATTGCGGATAACGGTAGGGCTGTTTGCTGACTTCCTAAACTGTACAAACGGTGACATTACCATGGCAACACATCTGAAAAGCAGAGGCACCACGAACAAACATCTGTAGTTTAGGATCAGCCTCTGTGGGTTGCGTTCAAATATATTGGAGTAAATGTTAAATAAATGATTTTATTTGAAAAGTGACAGCCTTACTTTGTAAAGAGTACTAATGTTAGCTAGCTGGTTGTGTAGCCAGCACTATGCAACTTATCAGGAAGATTCACTTTCAGCCAGTATGCTGCCATCTCTTTCTTCTGCGTTGTGGTAATGTCTTAGATTTCTTTCCCCATGTTGTGTGTCTTGAAAATGGGGTTAGATGGGTTACTCTGTGATTTATGTTAGAATATAGCCTCATAGTCCCATAATCAGTGGTGTCTGGGACGGTATACAGGGTGTACTCGGGGTTTAGAGTATACCCACCTATCAGACAAAAAGCCATTGGAATACATAGGAGAGTATACCCACTTCCTCTCCTCAATAACCTAGTACACCCACCTCTTCAACGCCCACTGTACCACTCCCCACAGTAATGAACTTTCACCATTCACACAAAGCTACTGTTAGAAGGCATTGGTGGCTCTGCAGAGTATGAGAGGATTTGAACCTGGGAGGCAGGAGGCAGGGCAATCGATCCATTAGCTTTCATAGTAACTGGAAAAGATACCAGAGGACACAAATACTATCGTCCATCTCTTGAGAATCTGTTTGGGTTAATGACAAAAATCTTATTGTGTACTTGTTGTTTTGAAATTGTTATACTGTAAATCCTTAAATTGCTCTATGATTACATAATCAACTAAAAGGAGAAAGAGTGGAGATTATGAATGTACAAGTAGGCAGAAACAGGAACTCTGATGTTGGATGTGCTACTCCCCATCCAGCCCCTCGTCCTCCACTCTCATGCTATGTTCACATAGCGTGGCCAAATACATCGTCGCCGTGGAGGGTACAGGAAGTGTGGGGTGAGAAGGGGACGCGCATGAAAAGGTTTTCCTGAAGGGATTTATGCCAGAAAGGGTTTATTCTAACCCAAAAACATGATCTTTTCCTAAACCTAAGGACCTAAAGACCTAAGGAGATTTCTGGCAGGGAAGCAAAGGGGACCAGAAAGTGTGTCGGGCGTCGGTTAGTAGTTAATGTCACAGGCTTCCGTTGAAAATGACTTGTAGAGTGTTGCTTTGTCACTCGTAGTATGAACATAGCATTACTTTCCACTTTGCTACATAAAGGGAAAGATACCTCCTGCCAGAGGAAGACTGGTCATCGAGAAGTTTGGGAAAAGTCCCAAATTGCCGATCAACTCCAGGCCGAAACAGGCTGGGGGTCATAGAGGTTTTGTTCGTCTGATGTCAGTGGGTACTGTAAAGTCCAGACCAGTCACACTGGGCCATCCAATGCTTTCAATACTGAGGGGGAGCAGCCCCTCACAATCTGGACTGATTCTAGTTTTATGTAATTTGCATCGCAAATCTGACAAACGTCCTAAAGTGTCCCGAAGGTCTTCAGCATCAGCAGGTTCTCTGAATACAGAAATAAGTGTATTGGTGTTAAAATTACTGGAAAAAAATGTTCGTCTCAAAAACAAAAACGTGAGCATTAGATGTTTCGTTTGTTAAGAAACTGGTCGAGCAACGGATAACAGCAAGAAAGGTCCTAATGTCCAACACAAGACAGCGTGAGACAAGGGAAAGACACATATTCTCACAGCCATGAATTCCAATTTGTACATACTAACTACAAATGTTTTGTATCATATCATACAGCAGTGAGTACAGTACTGAGATTTTCATCAAACAAAACATTATTTTGAGATTGGTCCTAATTCTGGCTGAAGTACGGTTCAGGTTTTCTTTCACCCCGGTTGTGTGTTTTGTGGTATGAAGGTATGTATCAAGTGAAGGTATGTATCAAGTGAAGGTATGTATCAAGTGAAGGTATGTATCAAGTGAAGGTATGTATCAAGTATGTGATAAGTGGTTGATTAGAATTGATGATTTGAAATGCTCAATGACATTTGGTCCTGTGGTTTTTTTACTGTACGTGGGAGCTGTTACATGTTTCTGATACTACAGATGTTTACTTTACACACACTTTACATGCGACGCTCATAGACACGTGTTCTTTTTCAGGCGTATTAAATGTGAATTATCATATCTGACATGTGCTTTCTTTTGTCATGTATTTACATATTTGCTGCAATGTGTTAACACTTTGTTAACACAAACATGATAAACTGGGACTATTTTTGTAATCTGCAGCTGAACTTCAGCTGTTTCACCTTTTCTTTGTTGTTTTCTTCGTCTCTGACTTGAAACGTGACATTTTCAGGACTTTGACAAAAAGATTGTTGGCATGAAGTTAAACTCACTATTTGATAGTGATAGTGTTATTTTTTGACTTGAGCACATAAACTCGACTTAAAGTTATTAAGATGTAGATTTTCTTTATTTTTCTCCTCTTTTGTCAGCTTTTATTTTTGTAATATAGAATATCAGTCGGTATCAGGTAACATTTTTCCAGAATGTACTTTTTGCATTTTGAATGATATTAATGAGGCTGGCTCCATCTATATCGACATGTCTGTAGAGATTACTCTATGAAGGGTAATATATACTAAAACCACATTTAGATATCATACGCAATATGCTGTAGTTTAACAAATATGTTTTATTCATCCAATACTTGAAAGAAAATATATATACTCTGTATTTATTTAATCATTTAGTCATTAAAATGAATGAAATGATCCATTTGACAAAGTGACTCCTGTCTTGTTTTGAGTGGATGTATTCTATGTGCTCATTACAGAATTAAGAGCATATCTATCGCCTCCAAGCTGCTCACAAAATCGGTGGCAAAATCGTGGCTAACGGTGCTAACAGTGCAAACTATTTTAACAGTACTGAAAGAGCTAACAGTGCTAACCTGAGGCGTAGCCATCGGTCGGGACAGTGTCATCAGCAGGAGCTAACAAGTGGGGTACGTCGCTCACATGCACTCACATGCACTGAAAAGCATGCGCAGCAAGGAGAAGCTCTGATAACAACACACAGGGAGGGAGAATGACTTCATTCTCTGCTCAGGTAGACGTTGCTCCACTATTTCTTTACAAAGCCAATAGTTCTTTGATAATGCTCTGAATGTCGAATATGTTTGTATCTACTTTCTAGTGAAGGCTCAGTCATTATGGACAGGACATTGTTCCGATGGCCCTTTTTGTCCGACAGCCCGTTATCCCGAAAACCAACGGCCACTGTTCTGAGGGCCCATTGCTCCAAAAATACACACTCAAACGCAGGCATGTGGCTAATTATTATGCAGAATGCACGTTGCCTTCGTGGGTTAGGGTTAGTTAGGGTTAGGGACCGAGGACTGAGACTGTCATGGTTCGGTTAAGAATATCTGGGAATACCTGCCAGTCCACATGAATTGTTATTTACTCCTCATGGTTTTGTCAGTGACTATGTTTACATGCTGTTTCTTGCCCATCCCATTCTTGCATATCCCACATGATCAAAATCTGAAAAATGCTCCCTTTGGAATAAGATCTAATTCGGAACATCCAAACGGAATATTCTGTTCACATGGCCCATATCAAATTCTGAATAGTACTGTGTATGTACACCAGTGGTGGGCCGTCAGGGCCAGCTAAGCCTTCTCTGTTGGCCTAAACACAATCACACAGTTATAGCTATTTTATAATTTAATAAGTTTTCATAAATACACTACATGTATTATAATATTTTCCCCATTATCTTATTTTCTCATTGCACAGCTACTGTCTTCCTCAGTTGCTCTGCTTCCAGTGCAGCTTGTTTTAAGTAGAGCTTTTATCCAATCAGATTTCACCTCTGTGTCTCTAGGTAAGAAGAGAGGCCCGAGGCCTGCAGACTCACAAGTGAATCCATGTGCAGTTTAAGTGAATGGGGACGATATTGTTGATTGTCATAGTGTTCAACCAATCAGATCTTTAGTTTGACATGTCGGGTGTATTCTTTGACGTGCCAGAGCCTTCTCGGTAGCCTACAAGTACGTCAGCATTAACGTACAGCTCAGCATTAACGTGCGCCGTGATTGGTCAGTGGGCTAGCGTGACTGTTGTGAAGCTGAAGCTAGCTAGCAGAACTTAGTAGTAGTGGTGAGAGTTCAAGTTGAAAGATATGTAAGAAGTTATGACATTGACATGACATTTTTAGCATTTGGCTGAAGGAGGAGGAGAAATGGATTTCTCGAGGACATTTCAAGAAACGCTGGACATCAGCCCTGATCCAGCCAGGAAAAGGATTTGTGCACCACTTTCAGTCCAGCAACTACAAACGGTATTCCTGGCTGACAGCGTCGGAGAAGCGTTGCACATGTTATGGCTGGGAATGCGTTTTATTTGCGACTGAGTGTCTTGGTGTTTGGAGCTACGCTATGCTAACCTGAGGTGGCTAACCAAGGCAGCAACCAGACGCCATAGCAAGACAGGACACTTACAAGCTACGGTGCTTTTAAAAACTTTTCCAACCCAAGTGGATCTACAACTCAACGAACACGTTTTTTTACATCCGCAGTAGCGTCACTGCTGTGTTCATTTGTCTATGGTGTCGTTTTTATGATATGGTTAATATTGTTCCCTCTGATGTGAATAATATTTGAATGGCTCGTGCTCTTCAGTGTGCGGTGGAATACGTGTTTTAGCGCCACAGGTCTGCTGGATTGATTTGTTGCTTTGTTGTCATATAAATGTATGTGACTGGTTCTTGTGAGTTTGTTCTTGTCATTGTGTTAATTACATTGATTTTGACTATATACATTGTCCGTTAATGCCGCCGCATCCCGTCATGCGCGTATTCATGTATCTGCACTCTGCAGTTAGAGTATTTGTAGGTGTTGAGCTTCATTTTTACATGAAACAACCTGTAGGGGTTAGGATCGGACATTTGGTTCTCTGTTTGGGCTTTTCTTTTCTTTTACAAAGCAGGAATTATGGTCTGGAGAAATGGGGATTGTGTGGCGATTGCTTTAGCCCTGTTTCTCTGCTGCGGGGAGAGTTTTTAGCATGTGTGCTGCTGTTGGTTTTCCTGCTAAGCTAGTTTAGCGTAGCGCGCCTCCCAGGTTGTTCTTCCGTGGTGGGTGTGTCAGACGTTTGGTGGGTTGCCAGGTTGAGCGCAGTGGCTCCACCGAGAGAACATTATATTTCCCACAATTCAAGCTTCTGCATTTTCCAAATGCAATATTATTATTCAAACGTATTGTTCGGTTCTTAATGCGTACCGAAACGTGAGCCTCGTACCGAACGGTTCAATACGAATACGTGTATTGTTACACCCCTAATAACCTGTAGCTGTGGCGTCATAATGAGGTTATTAGGACAGCACTGAGGGCCCAGGTATAAAACACACGGCCCGCCACTGATGTAAATGTAGTCAATGTGAACAAGACTGGACCACAACTAAAAGGAAATAGTGTGTCAATGTTTCCCCTTTGTCTGGACCGAACCAATGCGTGTGTGTGTGTGTGTGTGTTCATATATTTTGTGTACAGAGTCAAACAGTGCTCTTTTTTGTTTTTTTCAACAACATTAAAGATGAGATTGTCAGTGGAAAACTTTGATCTGACAACATGAGAACGACACACACACACACACACACACATACACATACACAATATTTAGAATGTGCGCACTTTACCAAAAAGTCAAAATTTCTGAAAATACACAAATGTCCTCGCTTTATAAAAATATGTCCTTGCTTAAAATGAAAACATCAAAGATAGAAGAACAGGAGTGTGGACACACTTTAACAGAGATGATGTAAGCAGCAACAGCCTGCAGGTCGATACTGTGCTGATGGTTTTTAGGGAGTGTGGTCAGAGGTCAGAGGTCAGGGAGCGTCTTCTGAACAGCTTGGGGGTTCAGAGAGGATGAGTCAAAGGGAATTTTGTCAAAAATCAAAAACATTTTAAAAACAGTATTTTTAATTTGTTTTATGAAGTAAATAAAAACATTTACGATCTTCACGATTTTAATAAATTCATAGAATGCAAAATAAATAAAAGAAGTAGAATGCACTAAAAAACAAACGTATCTCTAAATCTGTGAAATGATGCTGCAACGATTTATTTCAATAAAAGTAAATTACAGCATTTTAAATTGAAAAAGAACAATGACCTGTTAATAAGTGTGTGTGTGTGTGTGTGTGTGTGTGTGTGTGTGTGTGTGTGTGTGTGTGTGTGTGTGTGTGTGTGTGTGTGTGTGTGTGTGTGTGTGTGTGTGTGTGTGTGTGTGTGTGTGTGTGTGTTTCTATAACTCTACTCACTTGCACATCGACTAATCATTCTGCTGCCCACACAGTTCTAATCAATTACTATCTCCTACCAGTAGATCTGAAATATCAATAATGACCACAGTGACATTTAAATGAGCAACCAAAATTACCATAGCAACAAAAAGATGATAAAATAAAGAAATATGTTTTTAAATACTCTTATTAACATATTAGTTTTAATGTTAATGTCAGAAAATATTTGATGCTGAAATAAAATTTAAATGTTTTATTTTTCCAACGTGGATTTAAAGACCAGAAACAACCGTCACAAGGATGTAGGTCAGCGCGTATGTAAATAAGAGAGGTCAGATGGCGTGCGCCGGGGGTGGCTGACCTCTGACCTCTGACCCTTTTAGCTGCTTCATGTCATCAGCTGGTGACCAAAGAAAACTGGGATTTTAAACGGGCTTTATAATCTCACAGGATGGGATTATCCTTCATGTGATATTGTACAAGTTGGTGTTTGGTACGATTGAGAACAGTTAGATGATGCTGTCAACAAATGTAAGATTAAAAAAATATATATATCGTTTTGTTTCTTCCTGTAATGAAATGAATGTGTAATAAATATGTTATCCATTTTATACCATAGTGTTACTGACCTGTTGTGATCCGGCAGCAAATGTTTAACGATGAAACTTTATTGATCTGTGGGACAATAACGGGACAATAACGGGACAATAACGGGACAATAACGGGACAATAACGGGACAATAACGGGACAATAACGTCACCGCTGAAACTGGAGAATCAGAAAGATTTCTTAAAGTAGAGTCACAATGAGCTCAGATGAAGAAAATAAACTAAGCACATAAAATAGAGATATAATAAAACAAACAGCCTTTTCTCTGGTTTTGTTATCGGAGTTAAAAGATAAAGAGGAACCGTATTGATTGCGTCAGGAGGAAACGAGGTCGCTGCAATAAAGAAGAGACGAATACAAACAGGATAAATATATGAAATCTAAATGAGAAGAAAGAAAGAAAGGAAGTAAAGAGTTCAGTAAATCATTTTAATCGTGTATGAATGTGTGTTTTGTTGTTTCTTTTGAAAATAAATACAAAGGAGCTTCAACCCAAAACGCTGGTCTGGGATCAGCCACGTGTGACTTTATGGAATGAAAGAAGAGGAAAGACACAGACTCCATACGAGTCTCACTTACAAACAACTAAATGAAAAGTCTAAACTGTTGTTGCCCTCTGACTAAATATATGGACTCGGAGTCTAAGAGCAACTGATTGGGTCTAAACCAACAAAGAAGAAACGACTCAAAGAAAGGAGCCGAGCTTTAATCACAGGCGGGACAAACATCGATACGGTGCATCTCTAACTTCATGTGTGAATGTGTTCTGGCACATAAAACCACTCTGCTAATCTGCTGTCGTCTCCCATTCGACCGTGCGAAGATCTGAAATATTAATGCGTCTTCTTCTTCTTCTTCTCTTTGATCAGAAGTGTGAAAACTCGGCCTCGGTCTGCAGCCGTCGTGTTGATTGTCGACGCTGTCTTCGGAAATCATTAAATCAAATGTTATGATTAAAAGAACAACATGCCAGAGGACATTAAATAATCATGCGGGGAGGAGGACGAGCAGCAGGAGGAAGACCCCCCCCCCCCCCCCCTCCTTTGGTCCTGTGGTTAATAAGTGATGACTCTGTGCTGTGTTTTGGGAAAATCACTTTGTCAACCAGGACGTATACGATGAAGATGAAGCTCTGTTCTCTGTTCTGAGCAGAGAAGATGCTTAATTGGGGGGGGGGGGGGGGGGTAATTTTGCAGGTTGTGTTGAGAGATATTTAGATGTTTTTTACTGATGCTGTCTGTCTGATGTGTCATCATGGTTCACTAGCCAGAGTACATTCACAGTTCAGTTTGATGTATTTTCTATTTTCTTTGATCATGTTTCACTTTTGCTTTGTCTTTTGGGGGCTAAATATGAACCCACATTGTTACACACAAAGTTCACCATACGCATTCAATAATAAGATCAGATCAGCGTTTGTTTGTCTCTCAAAGGTTTATATTGAATATTGACTTCTAGTTATCTGATTAGTTTAAAGCTCAGAGCTTCATTTAACGTGTTGTTCCTCACAAATAAAGAGTCCCAACGAAAGAATCGACCACAGAGACACACAAACACACAGAGAGAAGGAAGAGGACGGAAGAGGAGGGAAGAGGAAGGAAGAGGAAGGAAGAGAGAAGGAAGAGAGAAGGAAGAGAGAAGGAAGAGGAAGGAAGAGAGAAGGAAGAGAGAAGGAAGAAAAGGAAGAGGAAGGAAGAGAGAAGGAAGAGGAAGGAAGAGAGAAGGAAGGGAGAAGGAATAGGAGGGAAGAGAGAAGGAAGAGAGAAGGAAGAGGAAGGAAGAGGAGGGAAGAGGAAGGAAGAGGAAGGAAGAGAGAAGGAAGAGAGAAGGAAGAGGAAGGAAGAGAGAAGGAAGAAAAGGAAGAGGAAGGAAGAGAGAAGGAAGAGGAAGGAAGAGAGAAGGAAGGGAGAAGGAATAGGAGGGAAGAGAGAAGGAAGAGAGAAGGAAGAGGAAGGAATAGGAGGGAAGAGAGAAGGAAGAGAGAAGGAAGAAAAGGAAGAGGAAGGAAGAGGAAGGAAGAGAGAAGGAAGAGAGAAGGAAGAGGAAGGAATAGGAGGGAAGAGAGAAGGAAGAGAGAAGGAAGAAAAGGAAGAAGAAGGAAGAGAGAAGGAAGAGGAAGTAAGAGAGAAGGAAGAGAGAAGGAAGAGGAAGAAAGAGAGAAGGAAGGGAGAAGGAAGGGAGAAGGAAGAGGAAGGAATAGGAGGGAAGAGAGAAGGAAGAGAGAAGGAAGAAAAGGAAGAGGAAGGAAGAGAGAAGGAAGAGGAAGGAAGAGAGAAGGAAGAGGAAGGAAGAGAGAAGGAAGGGAGAAGGAAGGGAGAAGGAAGAGGAAGGAAGAGAGAAGGAAGAGAGAAGGAAGAGGAAGGAAGAGAGGACACAGAGAGAAGGAAGAGAGAAGGAAGAGAGAAGGAAGAGGAAGGAAGAGAGAAAGAAGAGAGAATGAAGAGAGAAGAAAGAGAGAAGGAAGAGAGAAGGAAGAGGAAGGAAGAGAGAAGGAAGAGGAGGGAAGAGAGAAGGAATAGAGAAGGAAGAGAGAAGGAAGAGAGAAGGAAGAGAGAAGGAAGAGGAAGATGAAGGAAGAGAGGACACAGAGAGAAGGAAGAGAGAAGGAAGAGAGAAGGAAGAGAGAAGGAAGAGGAAGGAAGAGAGAAAGAAGAGAGAATGAAGAGAGAAGAAAGAGAGAAGGAAGAGAGAAGGAAGAGGAAGGAAGAGAGAAGGAAGAGGAGGGAAGAGAGAAGGAATAGAGAAGGAAGAGAGAAGGAAGAGGAAGGAAGAGAGAAAGAAGAGAGAATGAAGAGAGAAGAAAGAGAGAAGGAAGAGAGAAGGAAGAGGAGGGAAGAGAGAAGGAATAGAGAAGGAAGAGAGAAGGAAGAGGAAGGAAGAGAGAAGGAAGAGAGAAGGAAGAGGAAGATGAAGGAAGAGAGAAGGAAGAGGAAGGAATAGAGAAGGAAGAGAGAAGGAAGAGGAAGGAAGAGAGGACACAGAGAGAAGGAAGAGAGAAGGAAGAGAGAAGGAAGAGAGAAGGAAGAGAGAATGAAGAGAGAAAAAAGAGAGAAGGAAGAGAGAAGGAAGAGAGAAGGAAGAGAGGAGGGAAGAGAGAAGGAATAGAGAAGGAAGAGAGAAGGAAGAGGAATGAAGAGAGAAGGAAGAGAGAAGGAAGAGAGAAGGAAGAGAGAAGGAAGAGGAAGGAAGAGAGAAGGAAGAGGAGGGAAGAGAGAAGGAATAGAGAAGGAAGAGAGAAGGAAGAGGAATGAAGAGAGAAGGAAGAGAGAAGGAAGAGGAAGGAATAGGAGGGAAGAGAGAAGGAAGAGAGAAGGAAGAAAAGGAAGAGGAAGGAAGAGGAAGGAAGAGAGAAGGAAGAGAGAAGGAAGAGGAAGGAAGAGAGAAGGAAGGGAGAAGGAAGGGAGAAGGAAGAGGAAGGAAGAGGAGGGAAGAGAGAAGGAAGAGAGAAGGAAGAAAAGGAAGAGGAAGGAAGAGAGAAGGAAGAGAGAAGGAAGAGAAAGGAAGAGAGAAGGAAGGGAGAAGGAAGAGGAGGGAAGAGAGAAGGAAGGGAGAAGGAAGAGAGAAGGAAGAGAGAATGAAGAGAGAAGGAAGAGAGAAGAAAGAGGAGGGAAGAGAGAAGGAAGAGGAAGGAAGAGAGAAGGAAATGGAGGGAAGAGAGAAGGAATAGAGAAGGAAGAGAGAAGGAAGAGGAAGGAAGAGAGAAGGAAGAGGAAGGAAGATGAAGGAATAGAGAAGGAAGAGAGAAGGAAGAGGAAGGAAGAGAGGACACAGAGAGAAGGAAGAGAGAAGGAAGAGAGAAGGAAGAGAGAAGGAAGAGAGAAAAAAGAGAGAAGGAAGAGAGAAGGAAGAGAGGAGGGAAGAGAGAAGGAATAGAGAAGGAAGAGAGAAGGAAGAGGAATGAAGAGAGAAGGAAGAGAGAAGGAAGAGAGAAGGAAGAGAGAAGGAAGATGAAGGAAGAGAGAAGGAAGAGGAGGGAAGAGAGAAGGAATAGAGAAGGAAGAGAGAAGGAAGAGAGAAGGAAGAGGAATGAAGAGAGAAGGAAGAGAGAAGGAAGAGGAAGGAATAGGAGGGAAGAGAGAAGGAAGAGAGAAGGAAGAAAAGGAAGAGGAAGGAAGAGGAAGGAAGAGAGAAGGAAGAGAGAAGGAAGAGGAAGGAAGAGAGAAGGAAGGGAGAAGGAAGGGAGAAGGAAGAGGAAGGAAGAGGAGGGAAGAGAGAAGGAAGAGGAAGGAAGAGAGAAGGAAGAGGAAGGAAGAGAGAAGGAAGAGAGAAGGAAGAGGAGGGAAGAGAGAAGGAATAGAGAAGGAAGAGAGAAGGAATAGGAAGGAAGAGAGGACACAGAGAGAAGGAAGAGGAGGGAAGAGAGAAGGAAGGGAGAAGGAAGAGAGAAGGAAGAGGAAGGAAGAGAGAAGGAAGAGAGAATGAAGAGAGAAGGAAGAGAGAAGAAAGAGGAGGGAAGAGAGAAGGAAGAGGAAGGAAGAGAGAAGGAAGAGGAAGGAAGAGAGAATGAAATGGAGGGAAGAGAGAAGGAATAGAGAAGGAAGAGAGAAGGAAGAGGAAGGAAGAGAGAAGGAAGAGGAAGGAAGAGAGAAGGAAGAGGAGGGAAGAGAGAAGGAATAGAGAAGGAAGAGAGAAGGAAGAGAGAAGGAAGAGGAATGAAGAGAGAAGGAAGAGGAAGGAAGAGAGAAGGAAATGGAGGGAAGAGAGAAGGAATAGAGAAGGAAGAGGAAGGAAGATGAAGGAATAGAGCAGGAAGAGAGAAGGAAGAGGAAGGAAGAGAGGACACAGAGAGAAGGAAGAGAGAAGGAAGAGAGAAGGAAGAGAGAAGGAAGAGAGAAAAAGAGAGAAGGAAGAGAGAAGGAAGAGAGGAGGGAAGAGAGAAGGAATAGAGAAGGAAGAGAGAAGGAAGAGGAATGAAGAGAGAAGGAAGAGAGAAGGAAGAGAGAAGGAAGAGAGAAGGAAGAGGAAGGAAGAGAGAAGGAAGAGGAGGGAAGAGAGAAGGAATAGAGAAGGAAGAGAGAAGGAAGAGAGAAGGAAGAGGAATGAAGAGAGAAGGAAGAGAGAAGAAAGAGGAGGGAAGAGAGAAGGAAGAGGAAGGAAGAGAGAAGGAAGAGGAAGGAAGAGAGAAGGAAATGGAGGGAAGAGAGAAGGAATAGAGAAGGAAGAGAGAAGGAAGAGGAAGGAAGAGGAAGGAATAGGAGGGAAGAGAGAAGGAAGAGAGAAGGAAGAAAAGGAAGAGGAAGGAAGAGGAAGGAAGAGAGAAGGAAGAGAGAAGGAAGAGGAAGGAAGAGAGAAGGAAGGGAGAAGGAAGGGAGAAGGAAGAGGAAGGAAGAGGAGGGAAGAGAGAAGGAAGAGGAAGGAAGAGAGAAGGAAGAGGAAGGAAGAGAGAAGGAAGAGAGAAGGAAGAGGAGGGAAGAGAGAAGAAATAGAGAAGGAAGAGAGAAGGAATAGGAAGGAAGAGAGGACACAGAGAGAAGGAAGAGGAGGGAAGAGAGAAGGAAGGGAGAAGGAAGAGAGAAGGAAGAGGAAGGAAGAGAGAAGGAAGAGAGAATGAAGAGAGAAGGAAGAGAGAAGAAAGAGGAGGGAAGAGAGAAGGAAGAGGAAGGAAGAGAGAAGGAAGAGGAAGGAAGAGAGAAGGAAATGGAGGGAAGAGAGAAGGAATAGAGAAGGAAGAGAGAAGGAAGAGGAAGGAAGAGAGAAGGAAGAGGAGGGAAGAGAGAAGGAATAGAGAAGGAAGAGAGAAGGAAGAGGAATGAAGAGAGGAGGAAGAGGAAGGAAGAGAGAAGGAAATGGAGGGAAGAGAGAAGGAATAGAGAAGGAAGAGAGAAGGAAGAGGAAGGAAGAGAGAAGGAAGAGGAAGGAAGAGAGAAGGAAGAGGAGGGAAGAGAGAAGGAATAGAGAAGGAAGAGAGAAGGAATAGGAAGGAAGAGAGGACACAGAGAGAAGGAAGAGAGAAGGAAGAGAGAAGGAAGAGAGAAGAAAGAGGAAGGAAGAGAGAAGGAAGAGAGAATGAAGAGAGAAGGAAGAGAGAAGAAAGAGGAAGGAAGGAAGAGAGAAGGAAGAGAGAAGGAAGAGGAAGGAAGAGAGAAGGAAGAGGAGGGAAGAGAGAAGGAAGAGGAAGGAAGAGAGAAGGAAGAGGAATGAAGAGAGAAGGAAGAGAGAAGGAAGAGGAAGGAAGAGGAAGGAAGAGAGAAGGAAGAGGAAGGAAGAGGAAGATGAAGGATGAGAGAAGGAAGAGGAAGGAAGAGGAAGATGAAGGAAGAGAGAAGGAAGAGGAAGGAAGAGAGAAGGAAGAGAGAAGGAAGAGAGAAGGAAGAGAGAATGAAGAGAGAAGAAAGAGAGAAGGAAGAGGAAGGAAGAGAGAAGGAAGGGAGAAGGAATAGGATGGAAGAGAGAAGGAAGAGAGAAGGAAGAGAGAAGGAAGAGGAAGGAATAGGAGGGAAGAGAGAAGGAAGAAAAGGAAGAGGAAGGAAGAGGAAGGAAGAGAGAAGGAAGACGAAGGAAGAGTGAAGGAAGAGGAATGAAGAGAGAAGGAAGAGAGAAGGAAGAGGAAGGAAGAGGAAGGAAGAGAGAAGGAAGAGAGAAGGAAGAGGAAGGAAGAGGAAGATGAAGGATGAGAGAAGGAAGATGAAGGAAGAGGAAGGAAGAGGAAGGAAGAGAGAAGGAATAGGAAGGAAGAGAGGACACAGAGAGAAGGAAGAGAGAAGGAAGAGAGAAGGAAGAGAGAAGGAAGAGAGAAGAAAGAGGAAGGAAGAGAGAAGGAAGAGAGAATGAAGAGAGAAGGAAGAGAGAAGAAAGAGGAAGGAAGGAAGAGAGAAGGAAGAGAGAAGGAAGAGGAAGGAAGAGAGAAGGAAGAGGAGGGAAGAGAGAAGGAAGAGGAAGGAAGAGAGAAGGAAGAGGAAGGAAGAGAGAAGGAAGAGAGAAGGAAGAGGAGGGAAGAGAGAAGGAATAGAGAAGGAAGAGAGAAGGAATAGGAAGGAAGAGAGGACACAGAGAGAAGGAAGAGAGAAGGAAGAGAGAAGGAAGAGAGAAGGAAGAGAGAAGAAAGAGGAAGGAAGGAAGAGAGAAGGAAGAGAGAAGGAAGAGGAAGGAAGAGAGAAGGAAGAGGAGGGAAGAGAGAAGGAAGAGGAAGGAAGAGAGAAGGAAGAGGAAGGAAGAGAGAAGGAAGAGAGAAGGAAGAGGAGGGAAGAGATAAGGAATAGAGAAGGAAGAGAGAAGGAAGAGGAGGGAAGAGAGAAGGAATAGAGAAGGAAGAGAGAAGGAAGAGAGAAGGAAGAGGAATGAAGAGAGAAGGAAGAGGAAGGAAGAGAGAAGGAAATGGAGGGAAGAAGAGAAGGAATAGAGAAGGAAGAGGAAGGAAGATGAAGGAATAGAGCAGGAAGAGAGAAGGAAGAGGAAGGAAGAGAGGACACAGAGAGAAGGAAGAGAGAAGGAAGAGAGAAGGAAGAGAGAAAAAGAGAGAAGGAAGAGAGAAGGAAGAGAGGAGGGAAGAGAGAAGGAATAGAGAAGGAAGAGAGAAGGAAGAGGAATGAAGAGAGAAGGAAGAGAGAAGGAAGAGAGAAGGAAGAGAGAAGGAAGAGGAAGGAAGAGAGAAGGAAGAGGAGGGAGAGAGAAGGAAGAGAGGAAGGAAGAGAGAGGAAGAGGAATGAAGAGAGAAGGAAGAGAGAAGAAAGAGGAGGGAAGAGAGAAGGAAGAGGAAGGAAGAGAGAAGGAAGAGGAAGGAAGAGAGAAGGAAATGAGGAAGAGAGAAGGAATAGAGAAGGAAGAGAGAAGGAAGAGGAAGGAAGAGGAAGGAATAGGAGGAAGAGAGAAGGAAGAGAGAAGGAAGAAAGGAAGAGGAAGGAAGAGGAAGGAAGAGAGAAGGAAGAGGAAGGAAGAGAGAAGGAAGGGAGAAGGAAGGGAGAAGGAAGAGGAAGGAAGAGGAGGGAAGAGAGAAGGAAGAGGAAGGAAGAGAGAAGGAAAGAGGAAGGAAGAGAGAAGGAAGAGAGAAGGAAGAGGAGGGAAGAGAGAAGAAATAGAGAAGGAAGAGAGAAGGAATAGGAAGGAAGAGAGGACACAGAGAGAAGGAAGAGGAGGGAAGAGAGAAGGAAGGGAGAAGGAAGAGAGAAGGAAGAGGAAGGAAGAGAGAAGGAAGAGAGAATGAAGAGAGAAGGAAGAGAGAAGAAAGAGGAGGGAAGAGAGAAGGAAGAGGAAGGAAGAGAGAAGGAAGAGGAAGGAAGAGAGAAGGAAATGGAGGGAAGAGAGAAGGAATAGAGAAGGAAGAGAGAAGGAAGAGGAAGGAAGAGAGAAGGAAGAGGAGGGAAGAGAGAAGGAATAGAGAAGGAAGAGAGAAGGAAGAGGAATGAAGAGAGGAGGAAGAGGAAGGAAGAGAGAAGGAAATGGAGGGAAGAGAGAAGGAATAGAGAAGGAGAGAGAAGGAAGAGAAGGAAGAGAGAAGGAAGAGGAAGGAAGAGAGAAGGAAGAGGAGGGAAGAGAGAAGGAATAGAGAAGAAGAGAGAAGGAATAGGAAGGAAGAGAGGACACAGAGAGAAGGAAGAGAGAAGGAAGAGAGAAGGAAGAGAGAAGGAAGAGAGAAGAAAGAGGAAGGAAGAGAGAAGGAAGAGAGAATGAAGAGAGAGGGAAGAGAGAAGAAAGAGGAAGGAAGGAAGAGAGAAGGAAGAGAGAAGGAAGAGGAAGGAAGAGAGAAGGAAGAGGAGGGAAGAGAGAAGGAAGAGGAAGGAAGAGAGAAGGAAGAGAATGAAGAGAGAAGGAAGGAGAAGGAAGAGGAAGGAAGAGGAAGGAAGAGAGAAGGAAGAGGAAGGAAGAGGAAGATGAAGGATGAGAGAAGGAAGAGGAAGGAAGAGGAAGATGAAGGAAGAGAGAGGAAGAGGAAGGAGAGAGAAGGAAGAGAGAGGAAGAGAGAAGGAAGAGAGAATGAAGAGAGAAGAAAGAGAGAAGGAAGAGGAAGAAGAGAGAAGGAAGAGGAGGGAAGAGAGAAGGAAGAGGAAGGAAGAGAGAAGGAAGAGGAATGAAGAGAGAAGGAAGAGAGAAGGAAGAGGAAGGAAGAGAGAAGGAAGAGGAAGGAAGAGGAAGATGAAGATGAGAGAAGGAAGAGGAAGGAAGAGGAAGATGAAGGAAGAGAGAAGGAAGAGGAAGGAAGAGAGAAGGAAGAGAGAAGGAAGAGAGAAGGAAGAGAGAATGAAGAGAGAAGGAAGAGAGAAGGAAGAGGAAGGAAGAGGAAGGAAGAGAGAAGGGAAGAGAGAAGGAAGAGGAAGGAAGCGGAAGATGAAGGATGAGAGAAGGAAGATGAAGGAAGAGGAAGGAAGAGGAAGGAAGAGAGAAGGAATAGGAAGGAAGAGGAGGGACACAGAGAGAAGGAAGAGAGAAGGAAGAGAGAAGGAAGAGAGAAGAAGAGAGAAGAAAGAGGAGGAAGAGAGAAGGAAGAGAGAAATGAAGAGAGAAGGAAGAGAGAAGAAAGAGGAAGGAAGGAAGAGAGAAGGAAGAGAGAAGGAAGAGGAAGAAGAGAGAAGGAAGAGGAGGGAAGAAAGAAGGAAGAGGAAGGAAGAGAGAAGGAAGAGGAAGGAAGAGAGAAGAAGAGAGAAGGAAGAGAGGGAAGAGAGAAGGAATAGAGAAGGAAGAGAGAGGAATAGGAAGAAGAGAGGACACAGAGAGAGGAAGAGAGAAGGAAGAGAGAAGGAAGAGAGAAGAAAGAGGAAGGAAGGAAGAGAGAAGGAAGAGAGAAGGAAGAGGAAGGAAGAGAGAAGGAAGAGGAGGAAGAGAGAAGGGAAGAGGAAGGAAGAGAGAAGGAAGAGAAGGAAGAGAGAAGGAAGAGAGAAGGAAGAGGAGGGAAGAGATAAGGAAT
>JAVDOI010000104.1:392500-420000 GCA_032191485.1 Leptoclinus maculatus | reverse complement strand
ATAATGTAAGTATGTATATACATCACTCTACGTATCTTCACAAGTCTTTATGTCCCCTCCATATATTTATCTATATCTGCACATCGGTTTATGATTTGAGTATCTTAAAATAATACATTTATGTGTCATCTCTTTTTATTCCATCCTTAATAAAACATTTTAAAATCTGTCTTTTTTTAAATCACAGTTTCAATCTACTGGCTTGTATCTGTATGTGCATGTAAAGCTCGTATTTGATCTTGTCACCGTATATTTAAATATATTTAAATATATATATATATACTGTATATATAAAACATCAACATATCTTATTTGTATTCCTGTTCCATATATTTAAATGTGTTGTATCACTATATATTTAGGTAACTCCATAGATTAAGCTGGTTTATATATAAATAATAATAATAATAATAATAATAATAATTACATACAGTATCTCCAGTATCTTACTTTGTAAATCTCATCATGTTATTTCTCTATGAATCATGAATGTATATTATGTATGTATGTCAATAAATCCCTATTTTACCACCAGGTTGAAATATATCTCTACATTTTGTGTAACAATGATCTCTAGATTAAACATTATATTATTATTATAACAAAATAAATGTTTCTCAATATGTGTGTGTATAAGCTGTTATTATTGTATATGAATCTTGGAATATCATCTTAATATATCTCTAAACTCTAAAATATCTCTACATAGCTCTAGCTCTATAACGATGTATATATTGTCTGCATATATCGCAGTAAAACACAACTTAAAGATATTCACACAAATGTATTCTTTCTATTTCTGCATCTCTCCTCCTCTCAACAAGGAGAAATACACAACTCATCAACGTGTCATTTATATCAAACTGAAACACCGAAACACACTGAGCCGGACTCACCGGCAACCAACCACTGCAGGAGGAGGAGGAGGAGGAGGAGGAGGAGGAGGAGGAGGAGGAGGAGGGGAGGAGGAGAGGAGGAGGAGTTTACAGCCGGACAGATGGACCCCCGTTCAAAAACTGCTGGGTCATTTAGACAGAGAGAGAGAGAGAGAGAGAGAGAGAGAGAGAGAGAGAGAGAGAGAGAAGAGAGAGAGAGAGAGAGAGAGGAGAGAGAGAGAGAGAGAGAGAGAGAGAGGATGACACTGGTTATACTGAGGGAACAGAGAGAGAGAGAGACACAGAGAGACAGAGAGACAGAGAGACAGAGAGACAGAGAGACAGAGAGACAGAGAGACAGAGAGACAGAGAGAGAGAGAGAGACAGAGAGACAGAGAGAGAGAGTCAGTGGGACAGATGCGAGGCAAAGCGGAGCAGTGTTAGTCACTAACGCTATAGATTAGCATGAGGTCTCCAGCACAAAGCTGCAGATCAATACTGCTGCTCTGTACACAGCAGATGGCCCGGGACAGGGAGGGAGAGAGGGAGGGAGGAGGGAGAGAGAGAGAGGGAGAGAGAGGGAGAGGGAGAGGGAGAGGGAGAGGGAGAGGGAGAGGGAGAGGGAGAGGGAGAGGGAGAGGGAGAGAGAGAGGGAGGGAGAGAGAGGGTGAGGAGAGGGAGAGGGAGATGGGAGAGAGGAGAGAGGGAGAGAGGGAGAGAGGGAGAGAGGGAGAGAGGGAGAGAGGGAGAGAGGGAGAGAGGGAGAGAGGGAGAGAGGGAGAGAGGGAGAGGGAGAGGGAGAGAGGGAGAGGGAGGAGGAAACGTTCTGATCTCTCTACATCTCTGCAGTATCATTCACTCTTTCTTTTACATCCAGACCTCCTGCGTCTACGAGCCTCCAGGAGGAACAGGAGGACCAGGAGGACCAGGAGGACCAGGAGGACCAGGAGGACCCGGCTCTGTTAAAATCAGTGCTGGTCACTAAAGCACCGACAGCGCTGCTTATAAACCGAACATTTACCAATTTAATCTTCATTTTGTAAATGCTTAAACACATTTGGAAATACTTTTAAATGGAAGTTTTAAACAAAACATTTGTATTATGTTTGTGCAGTTTTAACTTGTTCTAACACAAAAATACAGAATGTAATAATATTAGTAGTTAGTATATTTATAGTATGAAACAATAATAAACAATGATGCTGCAGCTTGAAGAAGAAACATTATTGAGAAATGTAACAAATGTATTTAGTTCTGCTGACAGCATTATAATTGAAGATTTATAATAACATTCATAATAAAAAGATTTAAAATGTGTCTGAAACAAACAGCCTGATAGAAGTCCTTCACCGTGAGGCTCACAGAGCTAATGATTGTCTCAGCAGACAGACAGTCTGCTGCTACTGTGAGCTATGCAAACAACCTTTACCTCCACGTTTAAAGACTCTCTGAAACATTGAAATGAACGTGTTCATCAGGTGCAGACGGTGTTTTCTCTCCACACAAACACATTTAGTATTCACCACGTGGACATTTTAACCAAGCATGCAGGAAGCCCACAACACTGCAGTGTGGGCTGCAAAACATCACAAACAGACTAATTGATGCTAAAATCACACAATGTTACACACAATAATATATATCTTACCTGTATTTGAAATGTGCTGTTATATTTCCTTTTTTAAATGTTGTATGAAGTGCATTGAGATACATTGAAGGGTAAGACCAGTAATATTCTGTATGTGTTCATGACCCAAACCAGTGAAGCTGATGCACCTTCATCCTCTGTGCAGAGCTCTGGACTTTACTTTTCACTCAGTCCTACTGGCTCAAGTGCCAAATGTGGATTCATCCGCTGATGAAAATAGTCCCCGACAAAAGCTCTATTTCCTCCTGTCTGAGTTACGTTTGATTAGAACACTACAGTCCCCAGCAGCTGTTTTAGGAAATGACTGACAAAAGGAAACTATTTGTGAGCCACTTTGAAAATGTATGTCTTCACTTGGAACCACAGAGGTTAGAGCTGAGAGCCACAGACCGGGTTCTGAGGGAGACGGACTCTCACAGACCGGGTTCTGAGGGAGACGGACTCTCACAGACCGGGTTCTGAGGGAGATGGACTCTCACAGACGGGTTCTGAGGGAGACGGACTCTCACAGACCGGGTTCTGAGGGAGACGGACTCTCACAGACGGGTTCTGAGGGAGACGGACTCTCACAGACCGGGTTCTGAGGGAGACGGACTCTCACAGACCGGGTTCTGAGGGAGATGGACTCTCACAGACGGGTTCTGAGGGAGACGGACTCTCACAGACCGGGTTCTGAGGGAGACGGACTCTCACAGACCGGGTTCTGAGGGAGACGGACTCTCACAGACGGGTTCTGAGGGAGACGGACTCTCACAGACCGGGTTCTGAGGGAGACGGACTCTCACAGACCGGGTTCTGAGGGAGACGGACTCTCACAGACCGGGTTCTGAGGGAGACGGACTCTCACAGACGGGTTCTGAGGGAGACGGACTCTCACAGACCGGGTTCTGAGGGAGACGGACTCTCACAGACCGGGTTCTGAGGGAGACGGACTCTCACAGACGGGTTCTGAGGGAGACGGACTCTCACAGACCGGATTCTGAGGGAGACGGACTCTCACAGACCGAGTTCTGAGAGAGACGGACTCTCACAGATGGGTTCTGAGGGAGACGGACTCTCACAGACCGGGTTCTGAGGGAGACGGACTCTCACAGACCGAGTTCTGAGAGAGACGGACTCTCACAGATGGGTTCTGAGGGAGACGGACTCTCACAGACCGGGTTCTGAGGGAGATGGACTCTCACAGACGGGTTCTGAGGGAGACGGACTCTCACAGACCGGGTTCTGAGGGAGACGGACTCTCACAGACGGGTTCTGAGGGAGACGGACTCTCACAGACCGGGTTCTGAGGGAGACGGACTCTCACAGACGGGTTCTGAGGGAGACGGACTCTCACAGACCGGGTTCTGCGGGAGACGGACTCTCACAGACCGGGTTCTGCGGGAGACGGACTCTCACAGACCGGGTTCTGAGGGAGACGGACTCTCACAGACGGGTTCTGAGGGAGACGGACTCTCACAGACCGGGTTCTGAGGGAGACGGACTCTCACAGACCGGGTTCTGAGGGAGACGGACTTGAGCGCGGACTTGAGAATCCTTCTGTGGGGGGGGGGGGGGGGGGACGACAGAGCTGTTAGCCATTGGCCAGCTGTGATGTCAGCGTTTTGCTTACACCTCCAGATTGACTACAAACTCTATCACTTCCTCCTCCGCCTCCTCTTCCTCTCCCTCCTCTCCTCCCCCTGCAGCTGCTCCTTTACAGTCCCCCCCTTACCCCCAACCCCTCCTCCCATGTCGGTCATCCCTCCATCCCTCCTTTCCTCCACCTCCTCCTCCTCCTACGGTACATTTCGCTATCATCTGGATCTTCGACTACATCTTCACTTTACAGCTCCTCGTTTTTCACCTCCCCCCTCATTCCCCATCCTTCTTCATCTCTTCTTCCTCCTCCTCCACCTCTCCTCCTCCCTTCCCTCATCCTTCTCTCACCTCTAGTCTCCATCTCCTCCTCCACTTCATCTCCTCTGCCTCCTTCTCCCTCTTGTCTTTCATTTGGTCCTCCCTCCTCCTATCTGTGTATTGTGGAACATCAGGTGGAACAAGACAGATCGTCAGCAAGACGGCAACAGGTTTTAGGAGGAGACAGACAGTCATACAGATGGACGGACGGAGAGACAGACAGTCATACAGACGGACGGACGGAGAGACAGACAGTCATACAGACGGACGGACGGAGAGACAGACAGTCATACAGACGGACGGACGGACGGAGAGACAGACAGTCATAGAGACGGACGGACGGAGAGACAGACAGTCATACAGACGGACGGACGGAGAGACAGACAGTCATACAGACGGACGGACGGAGAGACAGACAGTCATAGAGACGGACGGACGGACGGAGAGACAGACAGTCATAGAGACGGACGGACGGAGAGACAGACAGTCATAGAGACGGACGGACGGAGAGACAGACAGTCATAGAGACGGACGGACGGACGGACGGAGAGACAGACAGTCATAGAGACGGACGGACGGAGAGACAGACAGTCATAGAGACGGACGGACGGACGGAGAGACAGACCCCCTGCCTGTCTCCCTGACAGCTGATCAAAAGGAGAAAATGGGTCAGGCTTCTGTTCTTCTGTCCTTAATTACACAACAGTCTTTAAACAAAGCAACATCTGCCCAACTACCCATCCTGCTCCTCCTCCTCCCCATCTCTTCTTTTTCCATCCCCTCATCCTTCCGCTCATCACTCGGGCTCAGTGTATTTAGTAGCACTCTATTATACAGGTCCATCATTTCATAAGGGTTTCCAAGAAATGTTCATGGAAGAACTGTGAACTTTGGGTGGGATAATAAAGACAAATTAATTAATTCCAAATAATCGTTAGTGGAGAGTCTTTTAGTCCGTGCTCAGCAGATCAGCTGAACATGCACAATGGAACATGTTTTACTACAGTTTAATAATTCCAGTAATAATTTGATAAAGAATGAATATTTATTTGAGTTTAAAGAAGATTTTCTCCCTTTAATTACAGGGAAATTATGATTATTGGGTAATTGCAGGCCCATTAAATAAAGCATTGATTCGGTTACAGATACAGAGATTGCAAACCAGTTGCCAGAAAATAATATGTTGTCATTGTACATTTCTGAAAACTACAGACACGTTGAATGTCTCTTAATCAAAAATACATTTCATGAATACATTTCAAATCAGCCTCGTATCAAGCTTAACATTGTGTTAAAATAATAGCATATCGGTAGATAACAACATAATCAGTGTAAATAATAACAATAACAGTATACTTATGCAACATTACATAACAAGTCCACAGGTCTGCTGGGTGAAAGTCCTGTGCTTGTTTGGCCCATCCACCTTCTACATGTAGTGGTCATTCTTGCTTTACTCGTTATTAAACCCTTTGACTTTCAATAACGACTGCTCGATATACTCGCTCTGACTAGCGGTGTAACGGACCATTGTTGATCCGTACAGATCCCCCCCCCCCCCCCCTCGGCACACATGTGAACCGTGGATTAATTTCACAGTTTAACGTTAACCATCACAGTGTGAAACAAAGTTTTACTGACGATCGTTATCCACCTATATTCAGTAGAATATGCAGTCAGGAAATCATGTATGCTTTTCTAGTCGCCGCTCTGTGTTAATGTTACATTGTGAACAACCAACCCGTGTTTAAACGACCGGAGGAGAGCTGCTAACGTTAGCAGCACCGCTAACGTTAGCAGCACCGCTAACAGCCAATGAACGAAGGTCCGTTCGGTTACATTATGATGCCTTCAGGCTCTGTTTGTGTTGGTTATGATGTTGTGTTCACATGTAATCTCATAACATGTAGCGTTGGTGAGAAACTTGAATAAATCCAGTCGTTTGCAGGAGATGTTTTCACAACAACATAAAGAGATATTAGAGATGAATTATGAGCTGATTACAGCTCTAAACAGATTATAATAGATCATTAAAACTAGATATGTTTTAATCCATAAATATACAATCTTTTACTTCTTTATCATTTGAATTGTGTGTTTTTATGAAGAACGAAAACATTATAAATTACTATAAGAAAGTAAAAGTACAACATTTAAAATTGTTGATGGTTTACAGACTTCAGAGCGGTTGAAATATTTTTTGCGACGGTTAAAATAATAAGTATACTGGCGGCAAAAGAAACGTAATCAGGGATCTCTAAAAGTTATATCTGCTCCCTTTTCTCTTTTGTGCTGATCCGATCTGACTCTGATCCGTGATACGATCCGATCCGTTGCACCATAGCTCTGACCAAACGCCAAAATAACCCAAAGAATGAACACAGTCATGTAACATATCCATGGTTTGCAGAAACGTACAATGCCAACATTTTGTCTTATCTGCAAAAGTTTGTCAAAATATTCCGAGAGCGTTGTACTGAACATATTTAAGAGGTCTTTAGCCTTCTCTGAATGGATGCCCACATCTCCAATTAGTTTTAGTGACTCTACTGTGTTGGAGACACAATCCACCAGTCAGAGTTCAAGACGGGATTAAGGACGGGGAGCCAACCACAAAGAAAGAGAAACCAAAGAAACAACCAAAACCATACTGAGAGAAACACGGACCGCCCATCTTTTATTACTGAAAATATACTTTTGATTGACTAGAATACTTTAAAATATTGGTTGATCTAGTGGTATTGTTTTATGGAAGAGGAAGAGGGCCTTTGACTTTTATATTACAATCAATCCTGGTGACATTGTGGTGCCTGTTTTTGTGTTTTATCATAATTTTGAACTATTCGAAATTGAATATGAAATAAGTGTGTGTGGGATTGTTTTTGTTGTTGTCTCTACACTTGTTACTTCATGATGATGGATCGGAGCCAGAGAGAGAGACAGAGACAGGGGGAGAGAGGCAGACAGAGTTATTTAGCAGTCATTTGTCCTTGGAAGTGTAATGAATTGTAAAGTGAACCAGCTACAGGCCATAATGCTCTTTCAATGCAGCTCCCACGCTCATCACTCCAGCCAGAGTCTGTCGATAACATCCCAACACACACCAACAAATCATTTACACTTCAGCAGTCTGCACTCAGCGCTGTGAGCTACACAGCTGCAAACATCTGTCCAACACCACACAGCAGACCAAACTATGCTCATCTCCTGTGATGTTTCATCATATGTATGTAATGTTACGCCATGTTTACAAAAACCCTGACGTGGTCATGGTCCCACATCTCCATCCTAAAAAAAAGGCTCAGAAACATGTGATTATGCATAATTGTATATGTCACGTCATGTCTGTTATGTTATTGTCACGTGATGTTATCATGTCATGTATGTTATGTTATTGTCATGTGATGTCATCATGTCATGTATGTTTTGTTCTTGTCACGTGATGTCATCATGTCATGTACGTTATGTTATTGTCACGTGATGTCATCATGTCATGTATGTTATGTTATTGTCACGTGATGTCATCATGTCATGTATGTTATGTTATTGTCACGTGATGTCATCATGTCATGTTTGTTATGTTATTGTCAAGTGATGTCATCATGTCATGTTTGTTATGTTATTGTCAAGTGATGTCATCATGTCATGTTTGTTATGTTATTGTCACGTGATGTCATCATGTCATGTTTGTTATGTTATTGTCATGTGATGTCATCATGTCATGTTTGTTATGTTATTGTCAAGTGATGTCATCATGTCATGTTTGTTATGTTTGTCACGTGATGTCATCATGTCATGTTTGTTATGTTTGTCACGTGATGTCATCATGTCATGTATGTTATGTTATTGTCATGTGATGTCATCATGTCATGTTTGTTATGTTATTGTCAAGTGATGTCATCATGTCATGTTTGTTATGTTATTGTCAAGTGATGTCATCATGTCATGTTTGTTATGTTATTGTCATGTGATGTCATCATGTCATGTTTGTTATGTTATTGTCATGTGATGTCATCATGTCATGTTTGTTATGTTATTGTCAAGTGATGTCATCATGTCATGTTTGTTATGTTATTGTCATGTGATGTCATCATGTCATGTTTGTTATGTTTGTCACGTGATGTCATCATCCCGTAATCAGTCCCGTAATCAAGACTTTCAAGATAAACCAGTGTTGCAATTATGTGTTTTTTTGTTGTTGTCTAACTAAAATCTAACTTTAAAGACAAATGATTGACGGACAGACATCTTTTGGGAGGTCGGAGCTTTGCAAGGTAAGATAAAAGAAAAAAATGTTCCTCAATGTTGAGGGAGGCTTTGTTGTCAGTTCAGGTTTCATCATGTGTTTATCATGTGTTTATCATGTGTTTATGTTTTTATCATGTGTTTATCATGTGTTTATGTTTTTATCATGTGTTTATCATGTGTTTATCATGTGTTTATGTTTTTATCATGTGTTTATCATGTGTTTATCATGTGTTTATCATGTGTTATTTCTGGTCACCTTATTCTATCACAACAATCAGAGACAGCAGGGGATGAGATGAGAGCTGAGATGAGATCAAATGTTAATGATCTCTGTGTTGCTTCTTTGCAGCAGCAAAAGAGAAAAAAAAACCTGCATCCTCCATTTGAGTCCTGCTTCACATGTAGACTCCACACATTCACTGTTTGCTGTTTTTGTTTTTCTAACTGTCTTTACTTTCTTTTACTTATTCATAAGTAAATATAAATTATTCACATTATATTCATAAATAAGGAGCTTAAAATACAGTGGGATAACTGATACATGTTGATGAGGACACGTTAGTAAATGTCTGTATGAAATGTTAAAGAAAGAGAGCAACCTCACCAAATGATCCATTTAGTGACTGTTCTGGAGCTTTCAATCATAAGAAAATTAAATGTTTCATGAGCACTTTAAGGACTTGTTATCCATGTTTTGTTTTGTTTATTTTAAAACAACTAGAAAAACTCCATCTTGTGAAAAAGATCATGTGATATGACCGAAAGCTCCAGAACAGCTATTAAATGGACACTGGGGTGAAATTGGATTTCTCGACTGCAGCAGCAAAACAAGCCACAGTCATAGTAGCTTATCAAATATCATGAAAGTGTCTTTTCTTTGCTTGAAATAAGATAAAGTTGGGTCGAGACACATTGAGCTGAAAATGTGGTTCCACATCCACACAATAATTACATTTTTAATTTCTAATACTATCAGATTATTGAATAGGGAGAAAATAAAGGCCAGAGAACTTAGCAAGATATGACGCCTTGCACGCACATTTATAGAAAAGTCGCATTAATAGCCTATTAGCATTGTTCAGACTGTACAATAATAATATTTTCGTTCGAATCCAACCCGGAGCAGCTCCACCGTCCACTTCGCCGCACACACCGAAGACGCCGATTGGCCAGCTGGCCCCTTGCACCACTCCCTCTTCATCCCGTTAGGGCTAGCGGCCCCTCTGATTGGTCAGTTCCACCGTCAGTCAACGCGGGTGACGCCCCTCCATCCGAGCCCGCCTCCTCCCCTCCGCCTCCCGCCAGCAGGTTGGGTTGAGCGGTCGGCTAGGGGACCGTGGACAGCTCCCGTCTGAGGAGCAGAGTAACGCAGGAGGAGGAGAGGGCTGGATATGGGGGAGCCACCGCACAGGCCCGTACGATCGAGATAAAAACAATTAAAAATATAAAAACACTTTTTTTTTTTGATGTGCACCTACCGGGGAAAATACACAAAGACACGGAGCTGGAGAGGCCTTAGGAGGACGGGGAAACATCCGAGGAAGTGAAGGAAAAAGGGGGGAATACGGCTACTGACCCATCCCGGCGCATCAGGGGTGAAGCAGCGAGAGAAAGGAGGAGAAGAAGGAGACATAATTCCGCTCGACCCGATGGACTGAGAGGACAGATGAATGAAGACTGCCTACACTAACGCCTATAGATGCCTGGCCAAGGACCTGGACGTCTATGCCATGAACACGGACATGACAATGGACGGGCTTGGCAACCTGCATGGCGGGGTGGCCGTGAGCTCCATGGTCCCTGACGTGGAGCTTATGAGCGGCCACAGCCCGCACCACGGCCGCGGGAGCTCCATGGGGGGCCACGGGGCGGCGGCGGCAGCGGCGGCCACCCTGCGGATACACCAGGACCTGGCCGCCGCCGCCGCGTCGTCCCGCTCCGCCATGGTGTCCGGCATGGCCACGATACTGGACGGCAGCGGGGAGTACCGGCCGGAGCTGTCCCTGCCGCTGCACCACGCCATGAGCGTGCCCTGCGACACGTCGTCTCCCGGGATGGGGATGAGCGGCACCTACACCACCCTGACCCCGCTGCAGCCGCTGCCGCCCATCTCCACCGTGTCGGACAAGTTCCACCACCATCACCACCACCACCACCAGCGGCTCTCCGGGAACGTGAGCGGGAGCTTCACCCTGATGCGGGACGAGCGGGGGCTGCCGGGCATGAACAACCTATACAGCCCCTACCACAAGGACCACATGTCCGGGATGGGTCAGAGCCTTTCCCCAGTGCTGGGCAACGGCCTGGGCTCCATACACAACACCCAGCAGGGTCTCCACAATTACGGCACCGCGACGCATGGGGGCCACGACAAGATGCTAAACTTCGACCCGCACCACACCGCCTCCATGCTGGCCAGAGGGGACCACCACCAGCACCGAGGCCTCGGTGGCCCGACGGCCGGGATGATGCCGCACCTGAACGGCATGCACCACCCGGGGCACCCGGCCATGTCCTCGGCGGGCCACCACCCCCACGCCCACCTCCAGTCTCCATCCCACGGGCCCGTGTTGGCTTCCACCAGGGAAAGACCGCCCTCCTCCTCGGGGACGCAAGGGGTGAACAGCTCGGGGCAGCTGGAGGAAATCAACACCAAGGAGGTTGCGCAGAGGATCACGGCGGAGCTGAAGAGGTACAGCATCCCCCAGGCCATCTTCGCCCAGAGGGTGCTGTGCCGCTCACAAGGGACCCTGTCGGACCTCCTGAGGAACCCCAAACCCTGGAGTAAACTAAAGTCAGGCCGGGAGACCTTCAGGAGGATGTGGAAGTGGCTGCAGGAGCCCGAGTTTCAGAGGATGTCGGCCCTCAGACTAGCAGGTAAGAACACAACAAACTGCGCTGCCACGCTGGTGGGTTTTGGTTTGCTTCGTGCGTCAGGACAAGAAGAGGAATTTAAATCTCCCCCATGAATTAAACAAAAAAAAGAAATCTAAAATGATTTCCCAACTGTCACTTTTTTTCCCCCCAAACCTTTTTGCTGGCTTTGTTTTGGTGTTTCCTCGCGGCTCCTTTCCCGCACTCCAATTCAGATGAAGGAAATGTATTTAGAATCACCGGTGTTATGATTACCATTATTGATCAATAACAAAAAGGGATCGATGGGCAATGACAAGGTCACGGGATTTCCCTCCAACAGTCCCCCCCCCCCTCTCTCTCTCTCTGCAGCGACCCAGATTCTATTTTCCCATCCCTGCACATAAGAGGGGAAGAACTGCACTAATACTAAATAACAATTCAATTATTATATGCTATACATTTCACCCAAATTATGGCTTCAAAATAAAATAACACAGTAAGAAAAACAAAGGAAAGACGGGAGAAAAAAGAGGAAGTGCTTTCACTTCAAAATAATTTAGATTTCAATTTGCACAAAATGTAGGAAATAATTCTTCCATTAAAGTCAAACTTCAGGCTCTCAGAGTTGTTCTATATTTTAGGGGCTTCATCAGCCCGCTGAAGGCTTTTATTCTCTTGCAGTATTTTGCAGAGAGAGGTGCGAGAGAGAGCACTCACAGCGAGAGAGAGGGGGGGGGAGAGGGTCGCGAGAGGGGTTTGTGTTTGATCACGAGAGGCGCTTCAAGCGGGCTGTGTGACATAAACACGACGGTCTGCAGCATCAGTGGGTCTGGTGCCCCCTCTAGTGTCTGCCCCCCTCCCACCAGCCTCTATTGTCTGCAGGGGACGGCAGACAACCAGGTGGCTGTCAGGATCAGGACGAGAGGGGTTTTCTTCTCGGTGTTTCTTGTAATATTGTGTAATATGAACAGTTTCATGGGTTTTTAGTTTGCCAGTGAGATCACATTTAATGGTATTTCACAGGTGTTTTTATGGCAATTTGGACATTTTGTAAGCCGGATGTTTGAGTTCAGCTTCAAGACACAAAGATCTAGTGTTTACATTCACGTATTCATTCATAAGGGTTTTCTTATCTCATTGCAGCCGTTAGTTAGTGAAAAATCACTATGAAGAATACACAAGTTCAGCTCATTGCGCAATGGAATAGGTCGCACACAGGACTCAAACTTTTCATAAATCCAACTGGATGTTGTTGCTTTTATTGTGAAAATCTTCAAAATGTGAACTTTTCATGAGCCAAGAAGATAAAATTAGGGTTGTGACATTAGTTAGTATTTTAGAAGCAGGATACGTTTCTCAACCCAAAGAGAAACAGCGATCTCCCTTCAGTTCATCTGTGAATACAAGAGAGACATTGTGTTCGTAATACTAAAAGAGCTGCATCAGGATCCTTCAGAAATATCTTTACAGGCAATACAATAATAGTTTCACTATTTCACTTCACTTCAACGCATTGTTCTGGTTAGTGCGCTTAAGAAAAAGACCAAAAACACTTTTTAAAGAGTTGAAAAGAAGTCTTTAAAAAGTGCTTTTCACTCTCCAGGCTCCTACAGTTTATGACACGTGGCAACCGAGATGAAGTAATAAAATACAAATATTGACATAACCAAACAAAGTCAACGAAGCTAAACAAACATACAACTATTAAATCATATTAGAAACGCTGCAGAATAAGAGAACTTTATTACGTTCACTGCTGTCCAGTAAAGAAACAAGTCAAAGACTTAAACATTCCTAAAACCCAAAACACAATTACTGATTAAAGAAATGAAAGAAATCTTTCTCCTCGTGGAGCTTAAAAGCTGTTTTTCTAATTTCATGGACAGTTTACATTTTACAGACGTGTTTTACTCTAAATATAGAGAACGTAGGGTGGAGTTTGACTCTATTTTCAATAAGGTTATAGTATCTGAAGTGTGTTTCTGCTGCGATCACTAATATGAACCCAACAACAAACATTTGATCTTCTTCAGTTGTTTCTGACGTATATTTATATTTATATATATATAGAGACTCTGGACTGATACTCAGTCAATGATCCTGGTGAAAACAAGTCAATTCAAATAGATTTCTTTAACAAGCTGTGTTATTTATGTATTTATTATCGATACCTGTGTAATGTGAAAATGACAACGAATAGAAATAATAAATCTACATTATATGTAAAATATAATAAACTGTTCACTAAAATATCACTAAATGAGACTTTACCCGTACTGTGCCTTATTTCAAATAGATGAAATAATTCCTTAATAATCTTAGAGAAACCTCGTTACTCGTGTAGTATGAACAAGATGAAACATTTAGCACTAGAGCGGAATAAGAAGAAACACACTGAGTGAGAGAAGATGCTTAATAGCGTAGATATATTAAGTATTCTACTGAGCATCGAATACTACATTTATTCCTTTAATATTTTTGTACAGGGACATTTCAAATATCACTAAATGATATGTATCGTAGGTTAATGAACTCATGTGTTTATACTCAGTATAACTATCAGTAATGAACGTTATCAATAAGTCTCCTTTATTTCCTTTAGTGAATATAAACGTCAGTGAATGAAGCTATTTTATTGCATTATATAATATTGCTAAATTATTCCTAAAACAACATTAAAACAATGATTCTGACAGGAGCTCCATAATAACCTTTATGAACTCATTTTATTTCATATCTCTATTGTTGTTTGTGTTGTGACCTTTAGATCGGATCGTGTTCTGAAGTC
Source organism: Leptoclinus maculatus (assembly GCA_032191485.1). NCBI lineage: Eukaryota > Metazoa > Chordata > Actinopteri > Perciformes > Stichaeidae > Leptoclinus > Leptoclinus maculatus. Next base: position 405,686 of record JAVDOI010000104.1, on the reverse strand, counting down.
ACAGACCTGACATCCTGATGTAGTTTCTCATATTTGATGGCTGCCTCATATTCCAATGTTTACAGTAACATCTGTTAATTGTCCTTTTAAACTTATCGTGGCTTTATTTGTGGTGTGCATGTAACAGTCTTTGCTGAATAGACTCTTATAAAGAATAATCACTGCTAATAGGCAGTGTTTCATCTCAGATCGGGCAGCTGATTCTCAAAAAATGTATTTTGAATTTTGCATTTAATTAGCCTAGATTCGGTCAGTGGATTTGGTCCAGCTTTTACGCTCACATCTACATTATTTTGTACCCCTACATGTTAAATGTGTACACATGTGGGTGAGATTATCTCTGCAGGAGTTGTCTGTTACTTCGATAGGGGTTCTTTCATTTGGCGATATGTGTTAATATGAAGACTTGAGTGACGGTGGATGGAGGGTGGAGCTGGAGGAGAGTATCCGTGAACAGCCTCGTGCTCAAACTGCTGTCTGACGGAGCTGCTCTCATCTGCTCTCCCTCTCGTAATGCAAAACACTCGCTGGCTGCTGTGTGTGTGTGATGCTGGTTTTCATATCCACGAACCTGAAATCATTGTGAGGGTTAGGGATCGACTGGATGTTTTTTGAATAGTAGTGTCAATAGTTGCAGTGGGCTCTCCGAGTTTTGGTTGGTCGATACCAAATTGACACTGTGTCAATTCCTTGCATTGAGGAATAAATATTAGTTTTACTACAAACTAGATAACTAGAAAGCTTCCTGATTGACTTGCTGTATCTTCTTAGAAAGCTGGTCACCAGTTTAAGAGTGTTGTTGAGGAAAGCCTGATGCTACAACCTAGAAGCTAACTGTGCTTAACATTAGCCTAGCTTAGCACAACGTCTGGGTATGGGGGGGGGGACTAGCTTTTTTAACTTTGCCCGACAAAAATTGAATTTAAATAGAAATGTAAAAATAAGACAGTTCATAAGGCGGTTTGGTAAGAAGCTTGTTTGCTGGTAAGATACAGAAACATCCAATCAACAGCCCAGTTGCCAGGAAGTAATGTTGTCATAGTACGTTTTGGCAAACCAAAGATATGTTGAATGTCAACGTCTTTTTACATTGGGTCAGAGCAAGTGAAGTAGTTTATAGCGTGACCGTTGTTGGAAGAAATGTGTTGTAACAGGCGAGAAAGTCCACTTAGGGCGCGTCGGAATCTTGGTGGACGAGGCAAAAAGGACTTTCACCCAGGTGACCGCTGTTCCTGCACCGCATGAAACCAAAAGTCAACGTTGACTTTACGCTTGTTATGCACGGTTGTTGCGCTTGTTCAGATCAGATTCAGATTCAACTTTATTGTCATTGCACAGAGTACAAGTACTAGGACAACGAGATGCAGTCTTGGCATCTAACCAGAAGTGCAAAAAGAAGCATAAAGGTGCAATGTGTTAGATAAATAACAGCATAGATAACAGATAAATAATAAAAAAGAAACATAACAGTATGAGTAGTATAACAATATAGACAGTATAAACAGTATGAACAGTGGATATGAAATGCAAGATATATGAAGTATATAGTATAAACAGTAAGGTGTACGTATGTATAGTCACTGGAGGAAGGTGTGTGTGTGTGGGAGGGGGGGTGAGGGGTGGGTAACTGGGGATGGGGGCTATCACCGTGGTTTAGGTGACAGCTGTGGGCAGTTATTGTTTATTTTGTTTGTTACGTTGTTACGTTATTATTGGAACACAAACAGACGTCTTTCTAACCATACCTAAGTAGTTTTGTTACCTAAACCTAACCAATTGTGTCACAAATGTTAACCACGTAAAATTGAGCGTTTCTGCAAGCGTGATACGAGTCTGATATGAAACGGATATGTGGTTCAGAAACATTGACATTCAGTGTGTCTGTGGTTTGCAGGAACGGAGAACGTCAACAATCTTTCAGGCGACTGGGTCGCAAACCTTTCTCCTCGTCTGATAACAGGGTGAAGTCAGCGGCTGGCCGTTGTAAAGCTTTTTAATTCATTTTAATCAATTCACTTCTGAATTTTGGATCAATATTTTATGAATTTATCATTTATATGCCACAGCTTTTCTTTTCTGATTTCAGCAACAGCAGAACAAAACATGTAAATCAGACATTTGTTTTTTCTCTTTTGATGGAGCAAGGCAAGCAGTTTCCAATGCTTCCAGCCTTTGTGCTAAGCTAGGCTAAACATGTACTGGGCCTCTGAAAGTGAGGAATATGAATGGGGTTCTTTCTTCCAGCTTGATATTGAAACTGTATTTTGCGTCCAGTGGTTTCACAGAGAATGGAGGCTATATTGTCCCGTTTTTACGGCAGAAAAACCCCAACACTTCTGGTTGTTGTGAAGATACTCCATACTCCAGCTTATTTTTATACATTTTGCTCATTTCATCACTCTCTCTTCTCTCTTTACAATGACTGTATGAACAGAGCGAGCCTCAAATCCTAGATCAACAACGCTACAAGCAACCAATAGAGCTGAGGTCAAAGGTCAGAGCTGCAACACTCAGACAATAGATGGAGCAAATATTCCCCTGACCCTGAGACGGGCAGAGAGGAGAGGGAGGAGCAGCATGCAGGGCGGAGAAAGAAATGAGAGAGCTGGAAGACAGGGTTATTTTAGTTACATTATCCACATTCATATTCTGTACATTCACAACGATGACAATATGAATGATTAGCCTTCCTCTTTTGGTTCTCTCTTTCAGTTCACTTCCTCTCCACTCGTACCCTTCAATATCTTTTTCTTCCTCGCTGAATTAATCGCTTGATATAGTCCTATTTAGAGCTGAAACCATTGTTTGATTTATTGATTAGGCTATTCCCAGAAAGTTGAATGTCATTTTTAAAGCAAAAAATAACAAAGATTCTCTTGTTCCAGCTTCTGGAACTTAAGAAGAATTTACTAATTGTCTTTGTATTATATAATAGTAAATTGGATGTTTTGCCATTTTAGACATTGGTCAGACAAAACATTTGAAGACGACAGCTTTAACCATTTGTGATCATTCTATTGACCAAACCATTAATCAATAAGGAAAATATCCAGTAGTTGCATAACCCTTCCCCCATTCCTCACTCTCTGGCTCATATTTCTGCAGTGTTCTAGAATGATTATGTAAATAGGATTTATTTATATAGCACTTTTCAAAATGAAAATTTAGGGATGCACCGATCCAACTTTTTCAGTGCAGATATCAACACCGTTACCTTTGGGTACGGGTGGATACCTTTGGGTACGGGTGGATACCTTTGGGTACGGGTGGATACCTTTGTGTACGGGTGGATACCTTTGTGTACGGGTGGATACATTTGGGTACGGGTGGGTACCTTTGTGTACGGGTAGATACCTTTGGGTACGGGTGGATACCTTTGGGTACGGGTGGATACCTTTGTGTACGGGTGGATACCTTTGTGTACGGGTGGATACATTTGGGTACGGGTGGGTACCTTTGGGTACGGGTGGATACCTTTGGGTACGGGTGGGTACCTTTGTGTACGGGTGGGTACCTTTGGGTACGGGTGGGTACCTTTGAGTACGGGTGGGTACCTTTGGGTACGGGTGGGTACCTTTGGGTACGGGTGGGTACCTTTGGGTACGGGTGGATACCTTTGAGTACGGGTGGGTACCTTTGGGTACGGGTGGATACCTTTGGGTACAGGTGGGTACTTTTGGGTACAGGTGGGTACTTTTGGGTACGGGTGGATACCTTTGTGTACGGGTGGGTACTTTTGGGTACGGGTGGGTACTTTTGGGTACGGGTGGATACCTTTGGGTACGGGTGGATACCTTTGTGTACGGGTGGGTACTTTTGGGTACGGGTGGGTACTTTTGGGTACGGGTGGATACCTTTGGGTACGGGTGGATACCTTTGTGTACGGGTGGATACCTTTGGGTACGGGTGGATACCAGTGTTTCATTAATACGCTGTGTGTCAGTGTGCCTGTGTGGAAGTGACTAAGGTCATCTTTTAATGTGTAAGGAAACATCAGGCTTGACTTAAATGTTGCTATCCTAACTTTGTAAAACAAAATGGACAAATAAAAAGATAAATTCATGTACATTTTACATTACATAATTGTTGTTTACTATTGAATCAATAACTTTGTAAACTGTCTTTAAAATCAACTAGAATTACCATTCAAGTATAAACCTCTCAAAAGCAGCAACAAATTGGTCAAAACCTAAACACCAATTAAAATTCCAGAATATATTGTATATAGCATATAAACACCGAACTGAATCGAGTAGATCTGCCCCGATACCCGATCCAGCTTCACGATAAAGTATTTAGCACAAAAGAGAAGGAGCTGGATAACTAACGTGTTCTTTTTGTTAGAAGGCTGCAGCATCTTCACCCACTGAAGACAGGAGTGTAATGAACTGCAGTAATATTGTCATTAAGACAACACAATAGGAACTGATTAATTTCTCTTCTTTAAATTATATAACATGTTGGATTTTATGCTTTTGTCTGCATAATTTCCCAAAGAAGTTTCATAGAAAGAAAAAAGCAAGTTGGTACTAATTATATGGAAAATAGAGAATGTTCAGCTGGAACTCTCCCAGTTATTTAATCCCAAATAACTGCCAGTGTGTCATTTAATTTGAGAATTTTTTTGGGACATCCAACCTATCATAGAATCACTAGAATGAGATAGATTTCTGAGATCATCACATTTGACAGACAAGAACAGCGTGGCATCGTCTGCATAAAAGCGAAAGATAAATTACTACATGGTGATCTGGAGTCAGCTAGGATTCTTTTTTTTGGGGGGGGGGGATATTATTCATGTGATTTGTATGCAAAATGGGTCTGCCCAACCAAACAGGACAAAAAATGTAACCTGCGGCATCACTTTAAAAGTAGCCCAATTCTGTGAAAAACGCTGACCTGGCAACACTGGTTTGCTGGCAGCACACCTCTAGTCACCGGCTGTCAAACAATGAACTGTAGAGATATTCTGTTGTTTATGGGACTGCGGAATGTTTGAGTGTTTCTTTTTGTTTTCCTTCTTTTTATAGAAATAGAGGCATATGTGCTGAATTGTTGTATCTGTTGATAGTTTGATAAAGTGGTTTTCTTTCCTGTAATAAACTATATGGCCAAATGTATGTGGACACGACGATTCTTTTCATTGTTTGGTCCATCGGCCCCTTCAGCTTGGTTCCAGACCTCTGAACCGGCTTCTGCTGTTATTGTGCTTTTCAAAGGCCGTTTCCCCAACTGGAAGAACAATAAACCAATCAGAGATTTATGAGCGGGTTTAAGAATGGTCATCTTCCTACAAATGTTAGCTAGCGACAAAAACTGCCACAAAAAATGTCAACTACCTTGTATGAAATCCACGTAACTACAGGTTGTTGTAAGTCGACATACAGAAATAATGTTAATGTTTTCAATCATCGTAGAAAAAAAACCACCAAATGAACTACTTCTAGAAACCACTATCACTGCTTCTGTGTCCTCTTAAATTGTCGATGGTGGGACAAATCCGTCAGCCACTGCTGATTGGTACTGCAAAGCAAAACAATCCCTGCAGCGAGGTTCCAAACTGATTAATGATACCTTCAGCTCGATCACATATTGGTGTACGGTTTAGATGATTTCGGCCCCATACACTGTTGAGCGCTTCCTTTCAACATTTTTTATATTTTTACCTTTGAAAAGAACAACATTTTGAGCCCAAACTGGCTATTTGTCAGGTACACAGGTATGTATTTTGGTTTCCACATACTTGTAGCCATGTCGTCCAAGTACAGTATTGCCAAAGCAGGTTTTTGGACATACAAGGTTTACAATACGAGTGTAAGAATTCAGAATTTTTAAGAGAAATGGTATGCACATTACCAAACAGTATTCTATGATAAAAGAAAAACAAATCTGTCCGTCTAAATGTCTTTCTGGAGCTTTTCCCCTTGCCTCCTTCTCCTCTCCCTCTTCATTTCGAATCTTTTTCTTTCTCTCGCCATCTCTCTCCTCCCTTGGACCTGTCTCTCTCTCTCTTTTGGGGGAAGGTATTATGTGATCGTCAGGGGAATTGAACACAAGAGCAGAGGCAGCAGCGGCCCGATGAATTATTGATGGGAATCTCGGCGTGACCCGCCTCGGTCTGCTCACTTCACTTCTTCTTCACCTCGCAGCCGGGTTAACCAGGCAAAATGGAGGGAGGGAAGAGGAGAGAGAGAGAGAGGAGGAGGAGGAGGAGGAGTCCATTGTTTGGTTGGAGGATGCTGCCTGCCTGTGACTCCAAGTGAATTATGGATGCTCAAATCAGTGTTAGAATAGAATAGCTCATATAATAGCTGTACAAATAGGATCCATGGTCAGCACAAATGAGAAAACAGAGGGGGAAGTGCTCTAATAGTTTACATGGTAATTCAGTATAATGTACATTCCCAGAGCACTTATTCCATCAGTACGTCAACAGAATCATGTCTCCTAAACATTACGTTCACAAAATTTGAGGGAAACCTTTTTTGTCTGGGTTTATGTTTGCTGTTGACATATAGTGTTGTAACCCTAACATAACCAAGTAGTGTTGTAACCCTAACATAACCAAGTAGTGTTGTCACGTTAACATAACCAAGTAGTGTTGTCACGTTAACACAACCAAGTAGTGTTGTAACCCTAACATAACCAAGTAGTGTTGTCACGTTAACATAACCAAGTAGTGTTGTAACCCTAACATAACCAAGTAGTGTTGTCACGTTAACATAACCAAGTAGCGTTGTAACCCTAACATAACCAAGTAGTGTTGTAACCCTAACATAACCAAGTAGTTTTATCACCATAACATAACCAAGTAGTGTTGTCACGTTAACACAACCAAGTAGTGTTGTAACCCTAACATAACCAAGTAGTGTTATCACCCTAACATAACCAAGTAGTGTTATCACCATAACATAACCAAGTAGTGTTGTCACCATAACATAACCAAGTAGTGTTGTCACCATAACATAACCAAGTAGTGTTGTCACGTTAACATAACCAAGTAGTGTTGTCACGTTAACATAACCAAGTAGTGTTGTAACCCTAACATAACCAAGTAGTGTTGTCACCATAACATAACCAAGTAGTGTTGTCACGTTAACATAACCAAGTAGTGTTGTCACGTTAACATAACCAAGTAGTGTTGTAACCCTAACATAACCAAGTAGTGTTGTCACCATAACATAACCAAGTAGTGTTGTCACCATAACATAACCAAGTAGTGTTGTCACCATAACATAACCAAGTAGTGTTGTCACGTTAACATAACCAAGTAGTGTTGTAACCACAACATAACCAAGTAGTGTTGTCACCATAACATAACCAAGTAGTGTTATCACCATAACATAACCAAGTAGTGTTGTCACCATAACATAACCAAGTAGTGTTGTCACCATAACATAACCAAGTAGTGTTGTCACCATAACATAACCAAGTAGTTTTATCACCCTAACATAACCAAGTAGTGTTATCACCATAACATAACCAAGTAGTGTTGTAACCCTAACATAACCAAGTAGTGTTGTCACCATAACATAACCAAGTAGTGTTGTCACCATAACATAACCAAGTAGTTTTATCACCCTAACATAACCAAGTAGTGTTGTCACGTTAACATAACCAAGTAGTGTTGTAACCATAACATAACCAAGTAGTGTTATCACCATAACATAACCAAGTAGTGTTGTCACCATAACATAACCAAGTAGTGTTGTCACCATAACATAACCAAGTAGTGTTATCACCATAACATAACCAAGTAGTGTTGTCACCATAACATAACCAAGTAGTGTTGTCACCATAACATAACCAAGTAGTTTTATCACCATAACATAACCAAGTAGTGTTGTCACGTTAACATAACCAAGTAGTGTTGTCACGTTAACATAACCAAGTAGTGTTGTAACCCTAACATAACCAAGTAGTGTTGTCACCATAACATAACCAAGTAGTGTTGTCACCATAACATAACCAAGTAGCGTTGTAACCCTAACATAACCAAGTAGTGTTGTAACCCTAACATAACCAAGTAGTTTTATCACCATAACATAACCAAGTAGTGTTGTCACGTTAACACAACCAAGTAGTGTTGTAACCCTAACATAACCAAGTAGTGTTATCACCCTAACATAACCAAGTAGTGTTATCACCATAACATAACCAAGTAGTGTTGTCACCATAACATAACCAAGTAGTGTTGTCACCATAACATAACCAAGTAGTGTTGTCACGTTAACATAACCAAGTAGTGTTGTCACGTTAACATAACCAAGTAGTGTTGTAACCCTAACATAACCAAGTAGTGTTGTCACCATAACATAACCAAGTAGTGTTGTCACCATAACATAACCAAGTAGTGTTGTCACCATAACATAACCAAGTAGTGTTGTCACGTTAACATAACCAAGTAGTGTTGTCACGTTAACATAACCAAGTAGTGTTGTAACCCTAACATAACCAAGTAGTGTTGTCACCATAACATAACCAAGTAGTGTTGTCACCATAACATAACCAAGTAGTGTTGTCACCATAACATAACCAAGTAGTGTTGTCACGTTAACATAACCAAGTAGTGTTGTAACCACAACATAACCAAGTAGTGTTGTCACCATAACATAACCAAGTAGTGTTATCACCATAACATAACCAAGTAGTGTTGTCACCATAACATAACCAAGTAGTGTTGTCACCATAACATAACCAAGTAGTGTTGTCACCATAACATAACCAAGTAGTTTTATCACCCTAACATAACCAAGTAGTGTTATCACCATAACATAACCAAGTAGTGTTGTAACCCTAACATAACCAAGTAGTGTTGTCACCATAACATAACCAAGTAGTGTTGTCACCATAACATAACCAAGTAGTTTTATCACCCTAACATAACCAAGTAGTGTTGTCACGTTAACATAACCAAGTAGTGTTGTAACCATAACATAACCAAGTAGTGTTATCACCATAACATAACCAAGTAGTGTTGTCACCATAACATAACCAAGTAGTGTTGTCACCATAACATAACCAAGTAGTGTTATCACCATAACATAACCAAGTAGTGTTGTCACCATAACATAACCAAGTAGTGTTGTCACCATAACATAACCAAGTAGTTTTATCACCATAACATAACCAAGTAGTGTTGTCACGTTAACATAACCAAGTAGTGTTATCACCATAACATAACCAAGTAGTGTTATCACCATAACATAACCAAGTAGTGTTGTCACGTTAACATAACCAAGTAGTGTTGTCACCCTAACATAACCAAGTAGTGTTATCACGTTGACATAACCAAGTAGTGTTATCACGTTGACATAACCAAGTAGTGTTATCACGTTGACATAACCAAGTAGTGTTGTCACCATAACATAACCAAGTAGTGTTATCACCATAACATAACCAAGTAGTGTTGTCACCCTAACATAACCAAGTAGTGTTGTGACCATAACATAACCAAGTAGTGTTATCACGTTGACATAACGAAGTAGTTTTATCACCATAACATAACCAAGTAGTGTTGTCACCATAACATAACCAAGTAGTGTTATCACGTTGACATAACCAAGTAGTGTTGTCACCATAACATAACCAAGTAGTGTTATCACCATAACATAACCAAGTAGTGTTGTCACCATAACATAACCAAGTAGTGTTATCACGTTAACATAACCAAGTATTTTTGCAGATTGTTTTGTTTTGTTTCAATTTACACTGTCAAACTGCAACCATAATCAGAGAGAAAATATGTTTCCATCAAATCGCAATTGAGAGTGCAGTTTAGTTGTATGGTAAGAACATTTTGTAGGAGTCGGGGTTTGTCATGCTCACCACTGATCTCAGTGTCTCTTTTTAACACTAATACTGTTCTCATCAAAATTAATTCAAAATCCTTCCACCCTACCGTTTTTCGATCACTGTTAAGTTGCTGTCAATGGAAATCAACACTTACCACAAAAAGCCGACCAGAGAGGGATTATGCACTTTGAGTTGCTGGAAGGCTTTTGGTGGTAATGAAGGAACATGTTTTTAATAGCTTTTGGACAACAGTGGAGTTCTCTGGCACAGGGAAATAAGATACATCAGGCTTTGGATACACACACAATGCTAAATGAATGCTCACTTCATTGCCGGAAAAATACCGTCAGACCTATCCTATAATGTCTTTTTTGTTACCAGAAAGAGAAGAGGCCACTTAGAGTCAAATTGTGCTGAAAATCTGAATGACTTAACCTAAATATTTTCCATTTTACGCATCCTGCTGCAGGCAGACACAGTGCATTATTTATGAACCGGACCCTGCTTTATGACACAGATTACCAGCAGTAACTGCTTGTGTGTCTGTGTGGGTTTGGCTTTACGGTCTCAGACTGTGGGAATACAGTTTGTGTCCGTTTTCAGGGGTTTTGTTCTGACCTCCTGCATATTTACAGGCTGCTATTGATCCGTATTAATGGATTTCAGGCTGCTGAGAGGAGACTTTTGATGTTTGTTTGTGTGTCAGCGTGAGAAGATTTGACAGACCCGGTTATTTCTGTCCTCTCCTGTCGATAGCAGTGTTGGAGGCTGGAAACCGAGGCATGATAAAGTGTTTACTGGTGTTGGGGAGTACTACTGCAGATGTGGAAAAGTTGTATGAAAACCTTTGTCTCAACTAAGGAATGTCAATTGAGTCAGCGTCGGTTGGGGCTGAAGAAGTTTGAAAACAAAATAAATTTGGGGGTGTGGAGTTAGAAAGAAGGAATTTTATCGGACAAACAAACAAATATCCTGTTATATCGTTTAGGTGTTTGGAAATGTTGATACTTTTGTCAATGTTATAAAAGACGAAATCTCCACCATATTAACATCTGATCTCTCTCTTGATCTTTTATCTGGATCAGGAAAAACACTCATAATTGAATATTTACTCATATTTGTATTTGCAATCAGCCAGGTGTAAATCAGCTGCTCACTGGTGGGCCTCAGAGCGCCTTCTATTAGATTAGAAGTACTGCCAAATGGTTTTATTAAATTAAAATGACCTTTTTTTTGGTACTGTACAAAGTTATTTGTATATCTAAATATGCTCAAGAAGTCACATAAATAAACAACATCAGATTACTGTTCATAACCTAAATGACCAGTTACGTTTGAATATGACATCATCAGGTAGACACAAACGTGTTTGTTCCCTTAGAATGATGCAGTGACACGAAATGGATCTGTTGAACAGAAATGTGATGTGGAGACAACCGTGTAACAGTAAAAGCCCCAAAGCGTGTGGTGAGGAAATATCACCCCGAATACATTACATCTGAACTCATAATGGCAGCAGAGATGGGTGAGGAGGAGCAGAAATGTATAACGTGGCATTACACATATTTACAGCCCAGTCTTTAGTCTAGTCTGTTCGCTTTTTATTTTTGTTGCCAGGTTGTGTATTTAGTTTTATTTATTTGGTAAAACGGTACTCTGAAATCTTCTTTTGAACAATCACAAGTGGGTCTTACGTTACAAGGATGAGAACCCCTGGTGAAAAATGACATCATTACATTACATCACCTCTTCCAGCTATCTTAAGCTTTCCGCCAAAAAGACACAAGCCCTTCTTTAGCAATGTAAAAAAGAAAAAGAACAAGAGTAGAGCCCACACAGCAGCATCGCTCTGGGAGACTCTCAAGGGATCCCCCCACATGCGAGATGAAGGCAGCTGAGCTAGCACTAATGTTCGCAAGCTTCTCCTCTGGCTCTGATTGCCTTCTTTTTCTTTTTCTTTTTTTTTTACAGTATATGTAACGTTAGCAAGAGTTACCAAGTCTCAGTAAAAGTATGACCCTCGTCCCTAAAATCTGCATATTGTGATGTGATCCCCATGCAGGCAGAATCAAGAGCTCTTATGAATACCAGTTGTAATTGCTAAGACCTGAGATCAGAAGTCATTATCTGGATAACGTATGCAGATACAGATTGCAGGTGAATACCAGGAGGAGACGAGAGTTACAAGGTTTTGACGTCGCGACCCCAGAAACACATTGTACGTTTTTCATTCAACAAAGCACCGAGCTGGAGTCTGTAAACTCCAAACATCAGCCTTGTGCGTTCAGACCCTTTCCAAATCTACGCTGCAGCTCCCAATAAGAAGATAAGTGGAATAGCCTAGTGATTTTTTTTGTTAAGTCTGTCCACACCAATTACGGTGCCCCGGCGGTGATGGAGCAGTAGAAGTGTTGCCGGCGCGAACTAAGCGACTCTGGGTTCAGGGGAGAAAATGGTCCTGTCGACCGCTTTATTACGCCGGTCAAATCAAACGTGACACCTGGACTCTGAGCTCGTCGAGGCGGAGCTCACCAAGAATACACACCGCACAATTGGTCAGAACTACACACACACACACACACACACAGTGCAGGTATAGGCAGCAGGGAGGACAGGATCACAACTCTGATTCATGCTTTAAGGACCATATCAGTTTTTTCACATAATACATCCAATACACTTTGAAAGCAGTGCATTAGTGGTAATATCTCACCACAGTGGTAATGTTAAAGACCTGTCTTTCTCAAATTAAAGACTACATTTCCCATCACTACTGTTTTGTGTGCTGCGCCCCCCCCCCCCCATGTATTATAATTTATACAAATATTTTCCCCATTATCTTATTTTCTCATTGCACAGCTACTGTCTTCCTCAGTTGCTCTGCTTCCAGTGCAGCTTGTTTTAAGTAGAGCTTTTATCCAATCAGATTTCACCTCTGTGTCTCTAGGTAAGAAGAGAGGCCCGAGGCCTGCAGACTCGCAAGTGAATCCATGTGCAGTTTAAGTGAATGGGGACGATATTGTTGATTGTCATAGTGTTCAACCAATCAGATCTTTAGTTTGACATGTTGGGCGTATTCTTTGACATGTCAGAGCCTGCTAGCTGGCCTAGCCATACGTGATTGGTCAGTGGGCTAGCCTGACATGTTGGGCGGTGACAATCCCAATATCTGCTGCCTCTGTCGAGCGGACATTTTCAGCCTCAAACGCATTAAAACGTATTCAAGAAATACAACTGGGGAGGCTCGACTGTCTTCACTGGCGTCCATGAATCCAGAAGGACTTCTTACTGGAACTAAAACGCACGGATGTACTGAACAACCGTGAGATTAAACTCTTTATTAACAAAGAAAGGAGGATGGAGTTTGTCTTTAAATAGTGAACAGCAGCTC
>JAVDOI010000104.1:377500-382500 GCA_032191485.1 Leptoclinus maculatus | reverse complement strand
CCAGATTGTCTTTTGGCTCTTCTAGCCATTGAGAACATGATTTTTCCTTGAAATGGTTGACATTAACTCAGAGACTGAGGCCACCGGTGACATCACAACGACATCACACAGTCACTGTCGCACAGCTGTAATCACGTCACAGCTGATTAATGACTTCATCAAAACATCGCTCAGCTCTGCCGGCACATGACGGAGTGTTGAAATGTGGCGCCACACACAAGCAGCGAAGTGTACGTTGAAGGGCGACTTTACTACTTACCCTGCACTTATATGCCCTCTGTGTAATGGATACCAAGGCTTAAGTGGTAATGGTGCAATAAAAAAAAGATAGAGAGAAAGAGAGAGAGAGAGGGAGAAGGAAGAGAAGAGACATGGAGAAAGGGGAACGAGGGAGAGACGGAAAGATAGGAGGGGCGGGATGATGAAGGAGAGGAAGGAGACACAGAGGCAAGGAGACAGGAAGGAGGAAAAGGGAAGCGTCAGAAGAAAGAATATGGGGAGGAAGACGGGAAAGACGATGGAGAAGAGAGTTAAAGAGAGATAATGGAGACGGGAGAGGGGCGATGAAAGAGAACACGAGGAAGATGCAAAAGACAGATTACAGATGAGATTAAGAACAACAGGCAAGAAAAAAAGGATTGAGGACAGAGACGAAGGAGGCAAGAGAGGGAAAGATTGAGACAGCAATACAATACTAAATGACATAAGAGACGGTAGATAAAGAGAGAGACGGAGCTCTCCAGCTGATGGCCCTTTGTGCCATTCTTACAGAATGAAGCCTGTCTGTCTGAGTCTGGAGCGTCCTGACAGACATCTTGGTTTATATTCAGCTATATTGATCCCCTGTGCTCTCTCTTGCTTTCTCCCTCCTTTTAATCTCTCGTTTTTTCTCAGTCTCTGCCTCTTCATCTCCATCTCTCTCTTTTACTTCTGTCTGCGTCTGGCCATCAAAAAGCTAAATGAGGAAAAGTGTCTCACATCCCGAGAAGGAAACCTCCCTGTTAGCTCAGAGCGCCTAGTTAGCTGTTAGCATAGCGATCTGGTCCAAGCCCTGGATCTCTAGTAAAGAGGTGGCAAGGTTCACACAGAGCCTGGTGAGGAAGAAACACCTGTTTTAAAGTCAGACAGCGGCCAATGTCACTGTGAGTTTATGGCTGCTAAATGAACATTTGGAATGTTTGTCAGACTCTATGATTTCATGACCAGGTCAGGTGTGAATGTGAGGGATTTGCTGACAGCTATTTGTCTGCTATACGTGTTGGTTAAAAACATCTAGTAGCATTTGTTCTGCTTTAGCCGTGTGCCATCGATTTGTTCTTATTGTATGTATTGTTTGTGCTCCGTACCATGTGATCATGGTCCTTAGCCACATATATGAATGAGAGGTGCACACTGATGGCTTCTCATCATTTTTCAGGGAAATAAACTCACAAACAAGCGTGAGTGTCTTTCCAGGATCCTGTGTAGCTGGTGTATAATATGCATTATACTTAGGTATTCATCTTTATGAACAGATTCTGCATTTATTTACGGATCACGTTTCAGCAAGTGTTGGTTGAACAGTCCAGAGAGGTAATAGCTGGATTTCTATATGTCATGGTGGCGTGTGAATTCAAAAAACGTTGTCTATATTTAGGTCAACACACGTCACTTTTTTTTGTGAGGAGCTCCTCAATTTCCATTGCATCGTGCATTGTGGGAAATAGTGTCCATCGGCAACATGCCGCTGAGACTGAGGCTGTCGCGGTGAAGCTGCCGGCTGTGATCTATCTTTGCAGTGAGGATGAAAACTGTCTCTAATGACTCTGCCGAGCTCCTCTTTCTCCTTTCTCTTCCTGTAAAATGAAACCAAAGCTTGCCGGCTCACTCATTTCCTCTCTTTAAACTTTTACTTTTAATAAACTTGAGTTTATAAAATGCAACACAAAAGGCTTTACATAAAAGCGAATTATTAAAGAAATCTAATAAGCAATTCAATCTAAATTAGCAATATGTTTGCAATTAAACAAGGATTAATTTAAATATCTTAAACACGGGAAAAAGCATTGTTAAAAGTGTGTGTCTTAATATGTAATAAGTGTCTCCTGTATTTATTTCATCATATTTATTTATATATTATATTCTTTATCTTTTAGCTGGAAGAAATTCATCCATTATCTCACAAACTAATGCAATCCAGTTATCGAGGAATCATTTGGACATCTATAGATATACAGCTGGGTGTCGTCTGCGTAGCTATGGATATTGATGTTGTGTTGTCTGATAAACTGCTGAAAACAATTGGGCCCAAGATAGAGCCCTGAGGGACACACTTCAATCTATTTACTCTAAGGAGCGGTGGCCCATGGCCACTATCAATGGGCAATAAACTATACTCACCGGGGAATGTGGGTGGGAGTCCATGCAAGAGTTGAACTTACAGTCTCATCATTGCTTCCTCATCTTGATTCTCTGCTGCTATCCATCTCTTCCTCTCCATTTCTACTTTCACTGCCTAACCTCTCTGCTCCGTTTGTTCTCTCTCTTTTTTACGTATTCACTTGAAATGGCTGCTTCAATAAAGCACCACCTTGATGTTTCTATTGATGTTTAGCTGCCCTTGACTCTTAAAACCTCTGTCTAATACACTTGTGTGAGTGTTTTACCAGCTCTTGTGGCTCAGCACTTGACTCAACAACATTCAAGTGAATAGAGAAAAGGTTTTACGGTGAAATAATGTCTCTCAGACGCCATATTGGAACAGGCCTGACCTTTTGGTCAGCAGTGGGTGTTCACAGCTGATTGTGTTTTTAAAATGGAAGTCTCAATAGCAGTTAATTTCTGTGTCTGTCTTAATTTGGATGAGTTCACCACTTTAGCCTGATTCAACATGTGTGAACGGATACAATTTAAAAATGTCTGGTGTTGCCCTTGTGAATGGCCGAATGCTGCATCCATGTCATGTTGGAGTAATTTAGTTACAGCCACAGACTGCATATAAGAACTGGACGTAGTCATCGTGCCATTTTGAAGCCTTGAGTTCGGCGATTTCGCCGCCACCATCTTACGGCCGTCGCCATGTTTTTTTTGCAGCCAGTAAACGTAAGTGACCATATTTGGAATGCGGAGAGGTGACGTATACGGCTCTGGAAGCAGCAGCAACCTGTCAATCACAGTACGCCCGCCCTAAAGCATACCCTGGTTTTTGGTCTATTTGACTCTAAACTGGACCATAATTTACTAAATGAACATGTTTACAATGTTTACTGAGGTAATACATCAAGTGAGAGTTAGGGTCATTTTCTCATTGACGTCTATACAATCAGACTTCTTATTGCAGCCCCTGCTGGTCAGTGTGGAGCTAGTTAGTCCTAGTGTTATAAGTACTAGGGCAGTGTCCCGTTTGGGGCATGGCCCTTTGGAACGGGCAGTTGCTTGATTCCAAGCACATGGCCGATCGGAGCTCGTGACTGTTCAGAGCACGCCGATTGCTCGGCATGACAGCGATGGTTTTAACGTTAGTACATCCAGCGGTCAATGAGCCGCGGCCTGTAAAGGCCCACTGAGGACGACATGCTCGACTCCAAAATGCACCAACTTTGTCTCTGCACATCATTGGGTCCCCAGCAACACACCCGCCAAGTGTGAAGCCAATCGGATGAACTGTGCTTGAGCTAGGCAAAGGACACAGACAGACAGACAGGGACTCCTTGTTTTACAGTTGCATAATAAACATGAATGTATTATCCGACTGTTATTTTCCAGGACGAGCATCCTCAGGGTAGTGAAGGGGGCTTTCCTGTTACATAACCTGCAACCCTACAAACCAATGTAGTTTGCTGTTAAAGTGCTTCATGGAACCATAACCCTTGGAAGTAACGTTAGCCTTCACTGTATCTGACATGCTCACCATTGCAGCTTATGTTGGAGCAGATAAACAGTGTAAGCTATGATTGGACGATCGCTGTTTGAGCGAACAGAAAGCTGAGGACACATTTGTATCGTCAGTGCCTCTCATTTACAACACTTTCACATGACCAACCCTGCAAGCATACGGCCATCTTGAATTGTCTGGCGAAAATGAGGGTGATGAACATGACCACGGGTGGGTGATTGCGACAGTGGTGATAATGATAATGGAGATGATTGTGTTGCAGCGAGCACTATTGGGATGGTGGTGATGATTATGTTTTGAAATAATTGCGGTTACAAGAATGACAACTGTGATGAGACTGATTCTTGTCATGTGGTGAGAATGATTTTGACTGGTGGATACTTGGGATGATGATGATGATGATGATGATGATGAGAGTGACTGACGGTTTAAGAGTGACGCAATGATTTTGAAGCTGGTGATAATGGTTATTGTGATGACAATAATTACAGCGGTGATGACTTTGATTACAAAGGATTGGGATTAGAAGAATTAAATAAAACAGATGATGTTGAAGGAATAGTTTCACAGTTTAAGAACTGTTTTTCTTTCTTTCTGAGAGTGAGAGGAGAAGATAGATATCAATGTATTGTTTGTGCGTTAAGTACGGAGCTGTAGTCAGGACGTCGTTAGCCTAGCCTAGCTTAGCATAAATAAAAAGATTCAGCTTTGCCACCTGGAGGTTTCTGCTCAGCCCGAGCCCTGCATGTGTTAGACTCAAACATAAGCAGTGGTGCTGAGGGCTCCATGACGTGACCCAGAAAGGACTCAGACATTTCTCTGTTCACGAATATCTACGCAACGAATGAATAACTGAGTAGTCTAAATATTCGGGTCCAGCCCTAAGGTGGACATCCGCTTTTTCTGCGCAGCATCTGCAGCTACTGCACAGGTTGCCAGATGCAGTCAGTGAGCACAGGTTCTGTTCTCTTCAGTCGCGATGGTACCAAACCTGGCAACTTCATTGTGAGGAGAAGGCTTCAGGAAGGCTGTGCACAGTCACTGGGGACAGGTGTGGTTTGACAAGAAATAGTTCCAGCACGTAGCACCTCCCTAAGAAAGCACAAAAGAAATGATCTTAAGAGGT